>JANFCV010000321.1:0-271580 GCA_024500475.1 Phthorimaea operculella | reverse complement strand
TTGTATGAGAGGTCGGAAATTTTTTCACGTTTCCCACTATTTACTCCATAGTAAAAGTTGTTCAGTTTCATGGTCTGAGCACGCCTGCAAAGTTTTCACTACACCATCCCTTACACCCCGTATAGGTAGATACATCGACGCTCCCTACGTATACTAGTCAAAGTGAAAGAAAATGCTAACTGCACTGGCAAGTGCATTAGAATGTACACATTAATACGCATCTACTGGCATTTAAATTTTTTCTAAATTCAGTGTAGTTTAGATTTTAAATCAGCCACAGACTATTCTATCTGCATTCTAAGTGCATCAAGACTTCTAAAAGTATTCAAACTGCCGCTTATCATAGTGTACCTTGTTTGCAACTTTTTTAACTCGCACGAATACTACGACATCTGGCAGTACGAACATTTTTTGCTGGGGCACGATACAATGATAGTAAATACCTAATCAAGATATACTAACGTTCTTTTAGCTTTATTAATCTGGAATTTCCTTTAAGTCCCAAGTTTTGTTCTAATACAACGTACACTATGCCATCTACCAGATTGAATAGTATTCGTTTTAACGTCTGAATTAGTAATCAATGTACACTATTCGATCTGGTACATAGAATAGTGTACGCCATAAATTTATAGAATAATAGAAACGCATAGTATTCTATCTGGTAGATCGAACAGTTTACTTTTGTTGTATGAAGTCACGAAGCTATTCTAACTGGTAGATGGAATAGTATACCTGAATCGCGTTTTGCTGATAAAATGAGATTTAATTTAATACATTGTAAACCATACACCGTACTGAAGAATTTGGAACTGACAAATGAAAAATTTAATAAAGAATGATGAATTATTATTTATTTTCAATTAATGCAAACTGCTCAGATCAAGGTTGGTACCAAATAAATTTCACTATAGCTATAGAACATGGTAGACCACAGGGAAGGCCTTGGCCCAATAGTGTTAACCCTTAACTGCTTAAGAACAAAGTCAAGACTTGGTTCCAAAATATTATGTATTTGTAAAATGACACCCGCCACAGCGTGCCATCTTTTTTTCTGTACTTAATATTAATGTGTTTACAAATTTGCCGGTATAAAGCTAAGTAAAATAATAAGAATTAATTATTTACCCACTATAATAAGACGAAAACAAAAAAGGAAACAATAAAAAGAAACTTATTCAGCAGATACCATACTTGCCGGCGAGGAACGTATGGCTGAAATCTCTGAAGGTCACCAAGAGCAGTGGGTTAATCTGGTCGAATCAGTGGGTCATATCCTACAATAGTAAAAAGGCTTGGTGCATACTTTGAAAACTGACTAGTGACCCTAACCCGGCAATACAATCTGGCCCCGTGAGGGTACTTTACCTGTCATGCGTATTTTCGCACGCGCGCGGATCTGGTCCGCATGCGGATTATAGCACGCTCCTGGTCACACGCAGGACAGGGATTTCGTTTGCGTCAATCCGCGTTCCGCGCGCGTGCTAGCCGTATGATAGGAAAAACATGTATCAAAAAATAAGATGCGTGCGGCCCGCATGCGGACCAGATCCGCGCGCGTGCGAAAATACGCATGACAGGAAAAGGGCCCTTACTGCGAACCAGGTTGCCCACCAGCTGCTTCTTAACGGTAAACCTGGTCGCGGGGGTGGTATCCGTCGACCTAAGTGCAGCCTACAACACCGTCAATACAAGCGTCAGCTCGGAAAATTGACGACGTACACAAACAACTTTTTGTTGTTATCCTAAGCGAAATGCCGAGTAACCGCCGGTTCCATGTGAGCTTGAACTCTGAAAAGAGCAGACGGCGAGCACAAAAAAATGTATTCCATAGGGTAGTGTTTCGCACCTACCCTGTTTAACAATAACACCAATAACCAACCCCACCATCCTGCAACGAACCGGTTTATCAACGCGAATGATCTCGCTTTGACATGCCAGCGAAAATATTTCGAGGACGTAGAAGGACATCTTTCGACAGCGTTAGCTAATCTAACAATCTACTATCACGAAACCCTTTTAAGGCGAAACACCACAAAACTGAATAATGCGCGTTTAACCTCCGAAATCGAGAATTTAACAAAGAGATTGATATCAAGTGGTGTGGTGTAGTCATTCATAACAACACGCCTAAATATCTAGGCATCACTTTGGACCGGACACTAACTTTAAAATAAAACGGCACTAAGTTGAAATCTAAAGTAAGTGCCCGTAATTGCCTTCTAAAGAGACTCACCACCACCAAACGGGGCGCCTCTGCACAGCACATGTTCTTCGCACCAGCAGTCTGGCTTTGTCTTTTTCGGCTGCTGAGTACGTAAGTCCGGTTTGGGCTCGCTCCTAACATGCGAGCCAGGTAGATGTTGCCTTGAACGAATCCTGCCGAATAGTGACGGGCACATTCAAGCTGACTACACTCTCCCACCTGTACTCGCTAGCCGGGATAGCCCCACCTAACGTCCGCTGATATTCTGCCTGTTGTGTCGAGAGGGAGGATCAAACGGAGGATCCCAGACACCCGTTGCATTACTACGTTTCACCACCACAGCGACCTAAGAGCCGAAAAAGCTTAATGAGTGACCCTTATTCCGACACAAATGGAGCACCTGTAATAAGGTTGGAACAATGAATAAGAAGGTACCCTCCTGACGCGTGCCAACTCCCGCCAGATGAAAAACTCCCACCTGGTGGCAACCTTCCCTGGGCAGTCTGGAAGTCACTCAATCGTCTCCGGGATGGTGTTGGAAGTTGCCACGCAAACAAAGTAAAGTGGGGATTTTCAGCCAATTTTGGTGTGGTTGTGGCGCCGTCCAAACCATGGACCACCTGCTGTGTTTCCCCAATTGTCCCAACTTCAAGACCTAAAAGAGGCGAACACAATCTACCCAGACTGGGAGATAGCGTTAAGTTCACCATGGTACAGCTGAACATTATGTTAAATAAATAAATAACTAGTTCAGTCAGTCTCCGGGAACGACGCAGTCGTAAAATTAACTCAGGTTTTACTATGACACCAATGTGAACCCAAATAAAGCCGTTTAATAAAAAATAACCTGTCTCATAGTAGACAATGTTTAGTCAGTACCAAATTGATACAAAATAGAATAGTATTCATAAATCAATACTTTTTTGTAACAACGTATATAATTCTATTTACAAAAATATTAGATTTCTGCGTATTCACTACATAAATATATATATTGAAGTATAAAAACTTAAAGAATAATGTAACACAACCGATTATTATAACTAGTCTTAAATTTTCATGTGAAATTAATGTCAGAGTTGAGCCCGAGGTATATGAGTCTATATGGCACATTGAATAGTATGTCCAAAATAATCGGATAATATTTCAAAGAATACTATTCTATGTGGTAAATAGAATAGTTTAACCAAAAAATTGCTGCTATATCAAGCCACGTATAGTATGCTATATGGCAGTTAGAATAGTATACGCGTATGTTGGAACACTGACTTGACCTTATAAATGTTCTATCTACAATAAAATCCAAAAATAAGCAAAATTATTTAAATATTAAGATGACATTCATGAGAATATTGTTTGAAGTTCATACTGTATGAATTTCAAGTTCGTAGGTAAATTACAAAAAAAGTTGTGACTCTTCTACGGTTTTTCGGCTCTCCTGTAAAGTAGCTATTTTTCAGTTAGCATAATGTACGTAGGGAGCGTCGATTACAAGCTTGGTAGATCGACCACTTCATCCGACACTAGCTAAATAGAAGTAGGCGCCTATCTGTAGATAATGTTCCCTCATCCGAGTAGGGAAAATGTTACCCTTGAGTGTCGTCAAGGGTGAGGCGAGGACGAAAGAAGGGCAAAGAAAATGATCATAATATCAAAGGCGAGAATTTGTGAATGTCTGTATAAGCATTATTTTTGCGCAGCGCTACGCTATCCGTTGCGTTTGAAAAATACAATAATCCACCTAATTTTTTATGTCATCGGTTTGTCGCAAAGCGTTGTGTCGACTGTAAAACAGTTTGACATAAACCATATTTGTGTGAGAACAAAGTTGAAATTAGTACTGTCCCAACGCACGCGTTACGAAACTCAAAAATAACGCACAAACGGAGGTTTCGTGTGTTTCTCGCCTAAATTTAGAGAATGGATAGAGCGTTTTCTGTGGACAATATTATACTTAACAAAGATGGGTGTAAAAAAATGTGAGACGAAATATATGTAGTGAAATTTTAGTAGTGATCGGTAGCGAAAACTCAGAACGTACTGGTGATAATGAACAACTTTCCCCAAAAACATAGGTCGATATAGGTATGATAAAAAAACCTCGCATACAAAATTGCCAATCAGCTGATTGCAGCTAGTATGGGAGGTTAAATTATTTTTATATTTCGAACTATGTTCCTTGGGGAATGTTATTCCTTATCACCAGTCGGTTCGAGTTTTCGCTATCGGTCACTAGTAAAATTTCACCCTATGTAAGTTACCACTTCTAACCTGTACAGCTAGCATGCGACCCGTGACAAAGATTTTCTCTACACCCATGTGTCAGCAGTCTTCACTTGTTTTAATAAATTCCATACGATTTGACACATCTTTGTCTTCGCGTTGCTAATACAGGAGCATTGTCAGATCAACGAAGAATTTGAGGTTTGATAAACATAATAATTATTGTCATGATCATGAAGGAACTATCTACGAACTGTTCTATGGTACAGGTACTAAAAATAGTTAAAATTACAATGACAAGAGAAATAATTTGAACAATACACGTAGCTAACTAACATCAAGGTTGCAAATTATTGATTCGATATTGTGTGTCATAATTATATTGTTATTCTTGTACTTGAGTGTTAGACAATGCCCAACACCATTACAGTTTGTCAAGAAGGCCGTCGGATGTCGGTGTCTATCATACCGTAGGTAATTTTAAGGGTTCAAACACACCTGCGTGTAGGTCATTTAGTTGCAAAATTTTATAATTTGCTTGAAAAACTTTTAGGAACTCATTTAAACAAAATTCCACGGCTGAAAGCATATTGGGACATTTGGCTAATTTTAATAACTGTCTTCTATACTAGAAACAGGAAATTAAGATACAAACGATTTTCAGCTGGCTGTTGCTTTGTCTTTAGCAAACGGAAAAAAACAGACAAATATAAAGGTATCTCTACATCTCTTATAGTTCTATTTAATGCAACAAGTAGATTTTTCAAGTTATGCTTAATTTATAAGAATCCATAAGTACACGTCATTTTATCATACAACTTGAATTATATTTACAATCTAAGGCACTAGCTCCACACATTACACGTGAGACATCAAACGTAAGACGTGCGACGTGCGACATTGCGACGCTTGTAACCGTTTCGATAGGTATAAAAAGTATGAAACAGAAGAGCCGAAGCTACACACGTGAAACGCGGCTCGAATCTATGATGGTTGACGATCACTTGTCTCACAGATGTCATCTTATGTCTCACATCTACTCTATGGAGCTTGCGCCTTAGAAACGTTAGCGCAAGAATCAGCACTACACAAAACAACATTAGATTTTTGTCGCGAAGGCCATCGGATGACAATGAGAGGGTTTGGTGACTGCAAATGTCACATGTAATGAGTGTTGTAGAAAGTTAAAGATCAATGTAAGGTAGGTGAGTACAGTACAATCGTGACAGACTTGATAGTGGCAACTTATCACCTGGACGTCTCACAATTAGACGCCTGCGCAACTAACGTAATACAGATTATGGTAATGCGTGGTACCAGCTTTGCTTTACCTAACGAAGATTAGGCTTTGAATTTACGGGATTTATCAAAAGGGGAGAAGCGAGCTTTTAGAACCTTAGTTTATAAATTAGAATAATTCTTGAAAAGTGTTGTTCTGTATGAGTTGTAAAAAACAGCCAATCACAACTGTGGGAATAACATTTAGGATCATTCTTCTTCTACCGTGCAAGATTTTAGTGTATTATCAATTTAACGTCAATGACACACGCGTACAGTTCTGTTGCAGAGTATGGAATCGTTTAAATTAAAAATGACAAAAGATTTTCCGTGCAAGTTGCCTGTCATACTTATTTCCAATGCATTTGATACAATCTAAAAATTCGCAAATGAACTAACAAAAAAGCGTCACGATCCTTAAAATAACCCTGCGTCGCCATAATTTCACAACAATCACTTTAAAAAATACATTGCAAAAATTATGTAGGTAGGTGCCTAGGTGTGAAAATGGTTACAAAGCGAAGAGACGACGCGATTGCGATACCACTTTCACTATTTTGTTTGTAAAGTATGACACAAAAAGAATAAAACACTTTACTGATTTTGCGTCTCAATGGAAATCAAACTATAGTGCATACTAAAGTTTCCTATTTGACAATTTAATGTAATTTGATTACGTTCGAGAACATTTCATTTAAGATTTTATTGTTTTGCGTCTTGAGTTAATGGAATTGGTAAATTACATTAATACTAGGAAGGAGTTAAAGTAGCTTAAGTGGTATTATTAGGTATACTAACTTTAGCAGTAAACTAGATCCAAGAACTTTATCACCGTAGTACCAGTAAATTGATAGAGTGTTCGCGTCGGTACCTTACAACAACAATGCTTATAAGAATGCGAAACAAGAACGAATGGAACCTCTTAGTTCAATAAGTATTTTTTATTACTAAATCTAAACGGTAATCCAATAAAACTATCCGGCATGTAGGTATAAGAATTCGATTTTCAGGAACTGCACACAGGCAGATGGTATACATAAAAGAGGGGAACTGCAGGTATGTTTTTCCCAGTGCATACAACCCAAATAAGTTTGACGAGTTCTTTTCTGGTCTAGCCCATCCCATCTTTGACTCAGTCTCTCTCATCCTTAACATACTTAGATGAGAGTCAACTCTTGAAAGGCGAGCGTTGTGCAGGCAAGAGCGCGAAGATTTGACAGAGTCAGCTAAGGTAAGTCGGTAGTTGAACGACTCGGTGTCCCACACGAAGAGAGAGAGAGGTAAGTCGAAGAGGATAACAGAGAACAGGCATCGTTCTTCTCTTTGGAAATTTTATGGTAGTCACCGCAACAACAGAGTCTCTCTAATATCCAACAATGGACTTGTGGTGTCTGATGATGATGATGGAAATAAGCATAGCCTTGAAACCTTGATGCGACAAACGCGATTTCTCGACAAGTGCACACTTGTGCCGAGGTGGCACGCGGTACGTCACCGCTGGAGTATTTACTTGGGTGCTCGCGAGGTCGTTGACCCGGCGCAAGCGCATCTGTCGCGTGAGCCGCGACACACTACCGCCGTGATTGCTTATCGCAGTTATTCAGTTATTAATAGCGCCAATAATAACTGCAAGTATTGGCGGACGCTTATTATGCGCTACTTCCCTATCGCGTTCGTTTTAGGTGGGGATTGTAGATAAATATACCACACGATAGACTTCCCAAAGAGGACTGAGGTGTCAAGTAGTTAAACTAAGCGAAAGATGCAACATGATTTATCACATCATCAGATCACATCAGCCCATAGCAGTCCACTGCTGGACAAATGCCTCCTCCAGAGCACGCCAAAAGGCGCGATCTCCCGTTTTTACCATCCAGTCGCTACCAGCTGCTCCCTTTAAGCCGTCGGTTCATCTGGCCGTAGGGCATTCAACGCTACGCTTGCCGAGCCATGGCCTCCAATCGAGAACCCACCCTCTTCACTGTCCTGTCCATCGGTTCTGCCACTGCCACTTCTGCTTAATACCCTTCAAGATAATGTCCGTTACTTTGATCATTTAGCGAATAATCGTGTTCGTACCTTATCCATTAGTGAGATTGCGACTTGTAGCCGATGGGTCAGTTTTAGTGTCATGTTCCACGTCTCAGCCCCGTAAGTCATGACCAAGTCGAGTAAGTCAAGTCTTTGGTGCTTGAAATTTGTTGCGCTGCTCCCAAATGCTCCCGAAAAAATAAGGGGGAATGATGATGTAGAAACAATACAAAAAAAGGAGAAGGAGATGCAAATTTAGTCGATGTGCGATCTGAGGATTTATTGGTGTTTCAACAGACTGGAGACCTTGAATCAGATTTAAGTAGTTGATAAGATAAATTCAGAAAATTAGCAATGCAATGTAGTAAGTAAACCCGGAGTTTCGATGACGCCAGGCGAATACGTTGTTTGTTATCTTTTGTAATGAGTTCAATGCCAATGCATTGAAAACTGGGTAGGTCCATATGCCATCATCATTCAGTCATCTACAGTTCATTCAATAACTCAGGCCTTTTGTTATTTATTATTATTATACTACCGGTACCTAATTAAAACATAAATATTCTAGTACATTCATAAAGTCTTCAATCATTACATCAAATGGGCTTGTTTATTTATTAGTATCTTTAAAACATCACTTTGTAAACCGATGTTGGAATTCCTTTGCAGATTTATATCTGATCGAACAAATTGATCACCCAAGGAATACTGATTGTTGATAATTCAACGATGTCTGATCCTATCGGGACATAAATTTAAAACTAAGCTTAATGTTTACTATTCATAGTCTCAGCTTTAATGTTTCTAGCTGGCATAGTATTAGTATTTGTAATTCAACAGTCATTAATTTTCCAATAACGTACTATACTTACTTATTAGCATTAACCCCACTGACCTACAACTTGTACGAACTATCAGCGAAGGCTTCTGTGCCAGACGCGGTAATTTTTCACTGTTACTAAAAACAAATGACGACCACAAAGTGACAGTTACAAAAGTACCAGACAAGCAAGAGCTCAGATCATTATAAATGATGATGGAGGCGTTGCAGTCAAACAAAAGTCAGACGCAGAACGAAATTGCAAAGAACAAACAACAACCTAAGATGAAGTGGAATTGCAAACTGCCGATAACTGAGGAATGTTTTGCAAAGTTTTGCACAGAATTTAAGTCTCTAGTAAACCAAGCTGAAATTGATATCCGGTCAACATGTTATTAGTGTTATCGCGGTTTTAGCTGCGGCCACGCTCGTGGAGCCGCGTGTGGCGTAACGGAGGAAGCGCTGATTTTGCAAAATCGAGCCAGACCGGTCTTTTTATAGTGAAGAAATATTCAGATCAACATCGAGTCCAGTAATGCTGATAGCCTCGGTTAACACCTTAATCTTTGTGATGTTGCTACATCAGAGTAATAAAATGTATTAATAACAAATTATTCTCTTATCTGGCTGGATAAAATCTTTTTGAAATTTATAACCTACCCAACAAAGATCTACTTGCACTATACTATTCTTAATTTTGTTCAACATCAAGGTTTGACTTTTGGGTGGGACTCTGTAGGATGATTGTAAGTTATAAATAAGTAGTTATAATAATACTAGCTGCCCGTCAGCGGTTTCACCCGCTGCAACCTATTATTCCGCGGGAAAAAAGCATTATTCGCCCAGAGATGTCGCTGTTAGTTTACGGCGAAAACGTTTAAAACGCGAATCGGCTAAGTCACGCCACCTATTTCAAAAATATTGGAAAATACGTGATCCCGTGGGAATGAGTAGGATAAGTGTAGACCTTATTATGTTGACCGAAAATCTTCAAATAACGAATGTACTGAGGATCACTAAACCATGTCAGAGGCCTGCTACTTGCAGTAGGCAGTTGAAAAACTCTGACACCAGGGTTCATCGGGTCGTTGGACGACTTGGTGTTCAACTCGAAGAAGAAGACTAAACCATTGTCGAACAACAAAAGTTTTAGGTGTTCCATTCCACGCGGCGGTTTTTCGAATCGGCCGCTGCACGCCACGGCAGCAGGCACGTACTCAACGTAACGTTGCAGCGTTGCTTCACCGCGCCTGCGCTTGCGTCGTTGCGTCAACCACACCGGCGCGCGCATCGCGGGGTGTCTTCCGTGCGAAGCGATGCGACCTGGCGACCTTCACGACAACCGGTGTGGAGGAGCCTTATGGCACACACCGACTTATGGAGGCGGCTTCGTGAAGCGCATCCTTATTAGTGACCTGATTCATTTGAAATGCTATTACGTCTCTCTAGAAACAGTCCAATGCAATGCTGACCAATATTTTTCAACAGCACTGGTGACTAACATTTAAAGGGTGAGTTTAAGCGTGAGTTTGATTCCAGACTATTGCTTCGGTCAAGTGTGGTATCAAAATCACACATTTATTCTTAGGTTTGAATAAATTTTGTGTCTATCTATGATTTTTGGAATTTTCTGCATACCTATCCCAGAGAATGTTTTGTAGCGTTATTATTTTGTGAAATCGATATTTCTTGGCGTGTCTTTTAGAACATTACAGCCATAGTTGTCGCGTTAATTTAGTGCCTACCTTCTAGCTCAATCTTTTTTTAAATATTAGTTTATGATAAATAAAAAAGGTGAAGAGTAGATTTCACATCATGACACCTGACCTAAGATATGAAAGAGAAGCGTCTCCAATTTACAGTTACTAACTAAAAGTGAAGGTCTATAGGTGAGTCAAAGTCATCAATAATTTAGAGAGCGGTCATACAATGTCAGACAAACGCTAAACAGCTATCGAAACAAGTCATTATCCAGTTTTAACCGGGAAAGCACATACCTATTGCATTGGAAGTTATGCTAAGTTTGCCTGAGAAATTCAGCAAATCATGCAGCTATTGTAAATATCAAAAAGGATGAAATAATATCCCTGCTAGATACTCCAGTTGATTAGTTGTGCCATGGAGTGAAACTCATGGTAGTATCTCTTTTCCCCTATTCTCAAAGGCGATACGAACGTATTTATTTTTGGCAAGTACCTTCGATTTTACCTCAAACAATAATTGATTTACAAATAAAGGAACTAGAAAAATACTGACAGACTTGAAGTTCTTTGCCAGATTTACTTCTCAGTTGTATATCTTTTACGATCCTTTTGATCTATCTATACAATAGAGATCAGAAACAACTGCGAACAGATCATTGTGAAAACCCAAGTTCGCAGTCTTTGGAGATTGTGACATCGGTTGGAATGTCTTTCAACCAATTGTTCATATCTGCGTAAACATAGAAATCATAACCAAGGTCAGTTTTTGAAACAGTTTGCTTTATTTTAGATTTTTAGGCTGTCTGAACTCTTTAGGGTCGATAGAAAGTGTGCACTGAAGCGAAGCACCCATTATTAAGTTGCGCCACTTAAAAGGTCGAACATAAATTGATTAATACTTGCCAAGCTATAATTCCTTACGTCTTCTGTACCTTATTATTATTTGTTAGAGAGTTGACTTAAATTTCCTGTAACGACCCACTAGTTAGCAAGCTAACAAACCTAGACGGATTTATGGTCCTGACTGTTATGACTTCGTATATGTTTACATAAATTCTGCATTATATCAAAAATATCTTTCGGAAATATCAGAAACGTTTGACATTTATTATAGACGGCAAACCATATTAGAGTGCGCAGGGAAATAAAGCAAACTATATAATTTTATGAGAGCTCCGTTCTTGTAAATGCAGCTGGCGAGGAATGTAGGTGTACTTAAAATCAAAATGTGTTGTGCGCCGTGACTCGCCTGCCAACTGCCTGATCAGACATTCGACTCTCGGATCGGGCCAATTACTTATAGGTACCTATTGACAGTGATTCAAATAGTGCCATTTGTGTGTCGCCAATTGTAAATAGCTCACTAGTTAACAAGATTAATGTGTGATCATTATATTTATTATCTGCTTTGCACGTTATTGTCGAAGAGCTATTAATAACTTGATTTGTTATCAAAATAGAACTCGTATCGTTATTAATGTACCTATTAATTATATTTGCAAGTTCCATTCGTCGTGCATTTTAATAATTCAATCAACTAGATCGAAATAACGGTAGTTGTAAATACATTCTCTGTTCTAAATTTTAGTAGGTTAGGCAATATTTTGTTTAGCGAAAGCTAAATGTCTATAAAAGAAGTTCGTGAGTGAAATACCGAGAAGCTACTTTCGATATCCGTAAGTTATTACCCAGAGGACATCGATGTACGCATTTTACTTTGTAATGAGTTGTGTACCTGTATAAGTGTGTTTTTTATTGTTGTTTCAATTTAACTTTAATTCAATTGTTCGTTCAGAGAGAGTTCTTGTTTGAGTTATGTTTCTTAGGTTTAGCATCATCAATATTGTTTTTAACTCTACATCAAAATATTAATATCATTAGCCATTTTTGCTTAAACATCGACTCTACTTGTAGTTGTTGGAAGCCTCCTATTGTTTTAAATTTTCGTATCAGCAATTGATACTTCATAACCTTCCGTCATGGGTACCGGAAAATTGTAAAGTTTAGTAACGCAGTACAGATCGTTGCATTTCAAGGAAACTACGTGTTTCTGAAATCATAAAGCGCGGAAGTCGAGTGAAGGTTGCTAGTCTTTTCGATTACTGATATAATAATAATTATTATAATAATTAACTAGGTATTAGGTAGTAAGCTGAAAATCAAGTTCAATTAAAATTCTTGAATGGTAATCAAATAAGACTGGCTCTAAAATGCGATCGATATTGCGTTATCAGTTCTAGTCATTAAAACTCGCATTCCTTAAAATCAGGCTCTAAAACATTGTGTCACCTCGGTGATACCTAGTCTCTATCGACACACAACACGTGTTCATTGAGTTAAGAACTGGTTCCACTGATCCGATTGCGGGCGAGTGGAGTGGACACTTGGACACTATTGGACAGTGACTCGCCTCGCTCGCTGACTGGCCGGCCGACAGTGGCCGCTGGCAGACAGTGCTTGTCAGCAAAACAGCTACTCAGCTCAGCTGACCGGCGAAAACTTGACACCACTTTCATCATCTCATTAATAAACCGAGTTACACAAATATTACCAATGGATGTTGTGTGCTGGTGGTCCTGTTATTCTTGTTTGTGAGTTGAGAAAATAAAAGACAACGACTTGAAGTTACTTTTTAGGGTTTCGTAGTCTACTAGAAACCCTTATAGTTTCGTCATGTCTGTCTGTCTGTCTGTCTGTCTGTCTGTCTGTATGCCGCGCCCTCATATCTTCGTCAGTTTTAGAGCTATCGACATGAAATTTGGTGAGAAGATAGATCGTGTTGAGCCAAATATAGAAATGTTAAGAAAAAAATATTTCAAATGTTTTTTGGACCCCCTCCCATACAAGTGAAAGGGGGGCAAATTTTTTTTATTTCTTCTGTAATTTTGAGTAGGGTATCGTTGAATAGGTCTTTTAAAACTAAGGTGAGGTTTCTTTGAAACAAAGTCACTAAAATGTTTCTGTCACGAGATATTTGCTTTTAAAAAGGGCGTTTTTAACCCATAATTTGTTCCAGCTGTAACTTCTAAAGTATAAACGCTAAAAATTTGAAATAACTATGGAATATAGCTTACAATCTGAAGTTACAATGAAAACTATAACGGATATTGTACCCTTAAAGGTTTCAGAAAAAATTGACTTTTTCTATTTGCGGTTGGTCATCATACTGCTGCTAACAAACCAGCAACAAAATTAAGTTTGTAAATCTGAAAAACCTGATATTTAAACGTTGACTACGAAACCCTATTTTTGGGCGTGTCAGACACGCTCTTGGCCGGTTTTTAAGTACTTAGGTGTGTCCTTTTGGAAGTGTTCTTTGCAACAGAGTGTAGAGTAAAAGCTGCAATGCAACTTTGATGTGCAATTGAAACAGTTACCTACTTTACATTCAATTTCTATTTCTAGATAATTCAAGAAAGCACGTCAGGGTCATTCTCATAAAATACTAGTATTATTTTCTAGAATTATAATGTACATCATCAACTTACGTAAAATGGTGTGAAACATCCAAAATTGTCCGAGAATACAAAACTTTTAATTATTCAAATTCCCATAAACGATACTGAACTTTATACACGGTAGAATTAACCACAATCAGTTTCTTTTACGATCGTCGCCGGCGATTTAATTGTCCGTAGAAACTAGAAAGTCGCGTATCGAAACTTTTTCTATTTTCTAGGAAATGTCACTGTTGACGAAATCGACGCGAAAAAACGCGATAGAGCGATACGTAGCGTCGCGCGGTACGAGTTGGCGAAACTGACGTACGCAGCGCGCAGGCGCCGCCAAGGTATTGTTAAAAGTTACTTTTACTTACGCGACTTGCGGCCGCGGCGGCGTGCGGCGTGCCAGCGGCGGCGGCGGCGGCGCGGCCCCGCCAACCGCATGCTCGCGAAAGAGAAAAACAGAGGTTCCTCCATTCCGCCGCTCACGCAAGCAGGAAAACTTATTTTTGCGGTACACCTTACATTTGTGCAAGATTTAAGGCAAATTATTGCTATGCAAATTATTGGTCACGGTTCATTGATATTTTAGGTGAGTATTGCCTTATTTCCTTTCATAGGCGGTGAACGCACAGGGTACGGAAAATTATCAGACCATCGTAGCGGGGTACTACGCAACATTTCGCTGGAATGCATCAATCATGATTATTCACAGCCTATTCACGTTGCACCGCCTGGTAAATTTAATAAGTAGCTGTTTCGATTAAGTATCCATAATAATACCAGTTTTGGAGGAGCGGATTATAATTCAACTTTTCACTACCAAGTTTAGCAACCTGTTGGGGCGCGCAACAAGTTTCATCGTCCAATGTCACAATGAAAATAAGAATATGCAAATTAAAATGTATTTTTAAGTAAATCTCGATTTGAAAGGAGTATGCACAGGAATGTGGTCCTTGCATGTAACATGTATTTGTGCCAAATTGTTCAACTAACTACCTACCTGCATTTTGGCGCCAGTACCTACAGCCCGATCGTGAGTTCAGACCATGTTAACTATTTAACGATAAAATATTTGAAGTAGGAAATTGCTAGCATAGTTCCACCACAAAATGGAGAGTTTACAGAAGGTTCATTCGACCCTATTCAGGATTTTTGCGATTGTCAGTTGTTACATAGCCAGGGTTGCTTGCCATACTTACTCAAAAATCTCAAAGTATAAGAATATAAAAAAAGTAAAATCTGATACAGAATGTCATATGATTCTGAGCTAATTTTAAATCCAAGAAATTTGACGCTCGTGTCAACCGCCTTCTTAGTTACCTTGGCTTCCCCTGAGATTCTTGTTATTTCCAGTTAAATCCAGTAAGCGTCAAAATCGTCGCTAGTACTGAGTGAGCCATCTGTATAGGCGCCCAGCTCGCCGTTTGCCTAGTTTGTGGTTCTACTATGTTGGTGACTAGTATATCAAAATTGACTACGGCATGTCACAGTATAGGATATGTATGACAGAAATAGCTCTGAGTTAAATGTTTTTATGTGACATTGAAAATTACGATTGTAATAGTTATTGTACGACAGGTATCTAACGTCATTGGTATCATACGTAACATAATCTACAACCACCAAATCAATTTATTTTTATCGTTTTACAATATAATATCTACGAGATGTAAGTATGATAAAAAAAGGTCATTATAAAGTAACTTTTAAAATAGCTATTAATATTTTAACAAAGTTGTTATTTGATTTGATTTATCCAAAATAGAGTCGTGCTTTAATATCATATACAACGCAATAATACATACCATGATACAAGGAGATAAGGCGTCAGCACAATAAGTCAAAGTACGGCGAGGCGTTGACAGCCTCACCTACCTTACTACCTAACCTACTAGGGCAAGGCCAATAATCAGCCTACTTACCCGATAACTTCGGCGGAAAGTAAGGAATTACGGTTGAAAACGGGGGACCATGGGGCAAATAGGCTAAAAATTTATTCGGGAGCTAGGCCGACGCTTGCGGGAGCGTGGCGTGGGTGTGATCCCCGCTCCGGAGCGTACATGCATGGTACAGCACATTTCGCTCATCCAACGCGATAACGCCGCGGGCGTGTGGGCACCTTCGAACCAGGTACGCTTCGGAGTGGAATTTTTGATTAATTTGATTAGTTAGGTTTAACTTAAGTTTAGGTACGTATTTATTAGAACTAGTTACCTTCTTACTTAGATTTTAATTTTACAATAAACTTATTCGAATGCTCAAGGGTTTGCTTCGGTCACATTGTCTATGAGGTGACGGAGTAGATACTATTGACAGCATCTCGAGATATCCATAGCGTTAGGAACCTCACCTATCTACCTTACCACCTAACCTACCTATCAGGGCAAGGACGATAATTGGCCCACTTACCCGATAACTTCGGCGGAAAGTAAAGAATTCGTGTGCTCAAGGGTTTGCTTCGGACGCATTGTCTATCAAGTGACGGAGTGCTATCGGCAGTAGATTGACTTACCTACGGCAGGGCGTTGACAGCCTCACCTAACTTACACCTAACCTACCTACCAACCTATACCGCCAGGGCAAGGCCAATTATCGCCCCACTTACCTGATAACTTCGGCGGAAAGTAAAGAATTCATGTGCTCAAGGGTTTGCTTCGGTCGCATTGTCTATCAAGTAACGGAGTGCTATCGGCAGTGGCTAGAGTTACCCACGGCAAGGCGTTGACAGCCTCACCTACCTTACACCTAACCTACCTACCAACCTATACCGCCAGGGCAAGGCCAATTATCGGCCCACTTATACAATAACTTCAACGAAAAGCAAAGAATTCGTATGCTCAAGGGTTTCCATCGGTCACATTGTCTATCAAGTTACGTTGTACTATCGGCAGCAGCTGGAGATACCTATTGGAGGGATAGGGCCATATCGGTTCCTAATAATAACTGTAACTATCGTTTTCCGATAAGGATTTTCGGTTGTCAGCACAATTATCGCGCCTGAAAGACTTTGATTGCAAAGTATTGTATTCGCAGGGAGCGCTGCTGCTCATCCTAGAAAAGGCTTGTCACGACACGAACGTGTAGAAATAAAAGATATTATTCTAAAGTAGTACCACAAAGCAAACTGTAAGTACCTACATCCAGAAGGTACCTATAGGTCCTCTAGCTGCTGCTGACGGTACAGTCGTGTCTGACGCGGCCTTGCACGCAACCGAATAATCTGATTCGGTCGATACGCCTGCATTGATTAAGAAATTATTGCCTTTATCTATATAGACCATGATCAATTTCACCGGCTCCACCTCTACGGTCTAAAGAGCACGTGCACCACCTGACTGAACCATTTAAAACAACCTCTTAAATCTTAAAGGTACCTTTAAACGAGCAATTCTTATATAGGGTTATATTTAATTAAGTACAAATCTCTTGAGGGTGTGGTCTACTCACAAAACTGAACAACTTTTGTTTGAAACGTTTTTTGGAAATATGACAAAAAAATTTGGATCTCCCATACTAAGTGACACACTTTTTCATCATTTTTGTATGGGAGGTCCAAATTTTTTTTCATATTTCGAAGAAAAGTTTCTTACAAAAGTTGTTCAGTTTCGTGAGTAGACCACACCCTCAAGAGATTTATACTTAACTAGCTGGTACCCGCGAACTTCGCTTCGTTTCATTCCTTACATCTTTGCAAAATTCTTATTTCCATAGCATCCTAAAAATTATACTCTGGATATCATCACGCTAATTTTGTTGGTACTACATTTCTCAAACCATAATCGCATTGCCAACAGATGCCAGCAGATGCGTTCAATCATACTGAACAACTTTTGCTTTAGGGCCATTTCAATATCTCCTATAGTTTAGCTGGGCTACTGTTGGTGCACCTGGTGGTCTACATCAGGTACTACAAACCTTCGATGTCTATTCGCCAGCTTAAGTGTCCCTTCAAGCTGAACAACTTTTGTTTTGAAGTTATATCTGTATCTCCTATTGTTCAGCTGGGCTACTGTTGGTGCACCTGATGGTTTACGTCAAGTACTCCAAACCTTCGATGTCTTTCCGCCAGCAGATGCGTTCTATCAGGCTGAACAACTTTTGTTTTCGAGTTATATCTGTATTTCCTATGTTTAACCTGGGCTCCTGTTGGTGCACCTGGTGGTCTACATCAGGTACTCCAAACCTTCAATGTCTATTCGCCAGCCGAAGCGCCTCATCAAGCCGAACAACTTTTGCTTTAGAGTCATATCTGAATCTCTTAAAGTTTACCTGGGTTCCTGTTGGTGCACCTGGTGGTCTACAGCAGATACTCCAAACCTTCGTTGTCTATTCGCCAGCAGAAGCGTCCCATCGAGCTGAACAACTTTTGCTTTGGAGTCATATCTGAATCTCTTATATTTAGGCTGGGCTCCTGTTGGTGCACCTGGTGGTCTACATCAGGTACTCCATACCTTTGATGTCTTTTCACCAGCAGAAGCGTCCGATCAAGCGGAACAACTTTTGCTTTGAAGTCATATCTATATCTCCTATTATATAGTTTAGCTGGGCTCCTGTTGGTGATTGTGATGGTCTACATCAGGTACTCCAGACCCTCAAGTGGAAGAAAAAGTAGCTTATGTCCGTTCTCGGTGTATGAGCAATCTCTGTGCCAAATTTCATCAAAATCAGTTCAGCGGTTTAGGCGTGAAAGCGTAGCAGACAGACAGACAGACAGACAGACAGACAGACAGAGTTACTTTCGAATTTATAATATTAGTATGGATTAGTATGGATATGGATTAAATGTATCCCTATATACCTAGCTCTCCGAATACCACTCACTAGGCTGCATTCATGCCAAGAAACTGAACTCCCACTAGCTAGCTCCCATTAGTAGGTAATTATTTCAGGAAACATTATATTTTTTTATTTTCTGTAGTAACTGAATGCAGATTACTGATTATGATTTTGTATGGGTGATTTTATTTTGCCGTTGTCTAACATTTTCTTGTCCGAATGTACTCTATTTATTTATTTATTTAACCGTTTATTGTACATAATAAAATAAAAACAAAGAACATATCATGCAGAACAATACACAACAGGTCAGCTCTATAATTATTCGGAGAGCTGTCCCTTATTCGTTTATGATCGGGATCTCGGAAACGCCTCCAACGATTTTCTTGAAAATTCGTATGTCACGGGTGTCAGGGAAAATAAAACGATCTAGTTCATTTTTTCAGCTAAACGTTCTCTTATATTTTTTTATATTCGCTTCAGTTAGGTTTAATTAAACTAATAAACTAACTAAACTATTAAACTAACAATATCATCTATTGAGGCTTAAAAAAACACAAAGATCGAGCCAGCTCGGTCCCTCCAGGTGGTTGTTTCTTTGCAACCTAATTTGATTGACAATGTCGACTAGCAATTACATTTTCTTTGAGTACCGTTTCCGTCAGCTCAACACCTATCAAGTAGGTATATAAACTTAACGTGTTTGATAATATTAAAACCGATTTGACCTCAAACACTTGACATCACTTGAACTGCTAAGCCCATATTTATCTTACGTTCCCACGGCTTGATCAACGTCATTTAATTTTAAAAACAAATGACAGCTACCTAATTAAATTAATTGATACTATTGGATAGATACGTGTAGAATTTGTGACATATATAAAAGTCGTGTCGATCTTTACCTTCAAGGGATTGAACTTCGAGGTCAGGAAAATAAATTGTGTCTAATATTTTTCAGAGTCTTTCTCTATGCTGTCAGTCAGATATTACTCATTTACTGACATTATGAAATTTATTTTAAAGAGTACCTAGATCAGTTCCACATACCTTTAAATTGGCTGCTTTAGGCAAATTGAGTCATTCTGGTAGAGTAGCACTAATTTTATCAATTCTACAGTTGCCTACCTAATTTATGAAAATACCAAGGTACTACCAACTATACAATCCCAAAAACCTTTCCTTTATCGCCTTGTAAGATTTTCACAATCATGTTTCTACAACTCTTATTGAAACGGTTACTTTTCGCATAAGCTCCTACCCAGACACAGCTCAAATACATTTTTTACGATAAGTTATCTGTACGCTAAAATCAGACCTTATTGATTTATAAAATGTTTCATACATAATTTCAACCAGTTTTAGCTAGGTGAGTACTTATTATCGGCATTGAAGTAAAAAAATATGCAATTACCCATTTAGTTCCTAATAGCGGTTTGAGTTGTCTGTCATACAATCAGCTGTCGATCAGTCGTTTGCTCTATAACATAGTACCTATCAAATGACGTAACAAGCAGGGCACGTCAACTACACCTCGCCGAAAATCGAAATGTCGAATTCCACCTCCGAAACCCAAGGCCGCACACTCGTAAGTAACATTTTAATACAGGGTGTTAAAACATGGTGGAGTATTTTAAGGAGTTAACCATTAACTCATAAATCCAGACGTTGTACCAATAAACCTATTTATACAAAAAGCTTTGGACGGTTTGGACTCATACCTTACAAAATTGGACAGGGGCTCAATCAGTATATTTTTACAAACTTTTATTTCTCTTATGGTGGTAAGTATTTATAGCTAATAAATTATGAAAGGGAAAAGGCCTAGCTTTGTTGGTTGTTCCCGATTTGGTTGATACTAATTAATAGCTTATTTTATTACACTCTATATGTTAATTATAATAATCTCTACGGACGAAGACATCAATTTCGTCTATAACCATAAACGTGTACAAGTTTTAAGGTCATGTTATTTAAAAAGCTTAATGAATGAACTCATCATGCTAGTGAACTGGTTCCAAATATCACCCGTGGCTATTTGCCTTGTAAAAGATCATCCTTTCATCAACTAGTGATTTAGTATGATATTGAAAGTAAACCACTTTTAGGATTTGACTACAACAGCTGTGCTTATAAAGACTTCCGTAAAGTTTTCCAGAAACCATCATAAGATCAAAAAACCTTATCTATCATCTTTCATTTACTATATGTGTGTAGATACTGAGCTGTGTAAAGATTGAAAATTGAAAAGAATACCTGGCGGCTATGACTAGGGAGTCTTGGGGACCATAGCCTCTACACTATCACTACAAAAAATATCCATCTAGATGTCTTTTAGTAATCAATGGTCACTCATGCCCCATACAGCAGAAGAAAAACCACATAAAAAATCAAAGTCTTTGATGAACTAAAAACCTCCATCTTTTGTAAGTCGGTTCAAAATAGATAACCAGATATTTATAAAAAAAATGCTTGATGGCATCCAATGATCGAACTAAATGTGGTCGTAGAGCATGAAAGTTATAGTGCCTACTCAAAAGCAGGTATTTTGAATCGATTTATAATTAATTTTGCTGAATGCATGTTATATTGATGTGCCATATTCTTCACGATTACATTTATTCTGGTATTTCCAACTTGAAGTTCAAATTAATAATACCTACTTGACTTATAATCTTTCTAAACATTTATTCAAGGCAAAAAAACTGTTGTCCTTTTTACGCCAAGTTCGATGCCTATATGACGTCCTTCTGTCAAAAACAATAAACGATTGGAAATATTTAATATGAAAGATTTAAATATTTAAAGTCATAGATATGCATGAAAAATAAAAAAAATTACGGCTAGGAACTCAACTGCTTGCGAATAGATAAAGGTTTTTGAATAAGTATTTAAAGCAACTTTAAGGCACCAGTTTGCAAGTAATGTAAAATGCAATCTTGATGAGGGTATGCTAAATATAGTCCTACAGCAAATGTCTCAAAGCGTTATAGGGATAAATTATTTTCTAATTACAAAGTAATTACGGTTGCCTATAAATAAGCGAGTAATCACAAGTTACACAAATGGTTAATGCAGAGATAGCAGCTACATCCGTTCGCTTTGAAGTATTTTAAATAGGTAGGTAGGTAGTTAAATGACCTGGGTTTTCGCCAACTTTGTGTTTCGATTCTAAGTCAAATTTGATTCTAAGACAATCGAGAAATTTAAATCGTGTTTCTTGACTAGAACGTGAATTTACGTAGTAATGTTTAATACAATCTTTCTAATGTACTCTATGTACTACTTGTGTCCTAACTTTTTCTGCTTCCCGGTTAGAAATACCTAAGTAATACCCGTTCTAATAACTAGGTATGTCTACTTGCATAAGAACAGTAGGTATAATGATATATTCAAACGGTTGACAAGAAAATAGCGACCACATCCGTTAGGCGTGGTGGAACTTGGAATGCAGATATTTGCGTACCGGGTGACGTGAACGCAGTATTCTAATTTATTGCTCCTTTTTACGTGAGCCTAATATGAATAAGGTGTACGATATAAATGTGCCGTGTGGTGCCGGCTTAGAATAGCGTCCCGTTTCTACCAGTGGGTGCCGTGAAGGCGACTAAGGGATGAATCCAGATAATGTAAGCAGCGTTCCCTTTGAATATCTACTATAACAACTTGCACAGCGCGCGTAATACTTTATGTGGGTATATTCACTCGTGGCACCCCATAAATAAAATAATCACCATTCCTCTTAGTCTATCTTCTCGTGAGCAACGTACATATCCAAACTTAGCATTAGGTTAGAATTTTTTTTATGACTGTAATAATGACTAAATAACACCTGTTGATGATATTATTCAAGTACCTTTTAATGACATCTGGCTTATAAAGGAAAAGCTTTGCATTGCGTTTTCTTCACAGAGACGGCGCGCGGTGTGGCAGAACCATTAAAAATGTTTTCGTTGATTTGGTAGAATTTGTTAGTGGTATTTACTATCTACTACTACGCTTCTATATACTTATTTTGCGCTGTCAGCAACGCCATCTTACGTACAAGGTAAATATTGTGTGCCCACAGCGGTACGAGTCGAATAAACATCGGAGACCCAGCCTTTCACTTCTCTGCGTCCAACAACTGTTATCTATTCAGTCTAAAAGATGACGGTTCATTCGCAGCTTTAAGTACTTCACTTAACTTGAAGTTTGCTACAGGCCCATTTGTCTTATGCTATGGTATGCACACAAATTAGGGAGACGGAGTGCGGGGCGCCTTTACAGATGGGTCACTAAGTACAAGCGACGATTTTGACGCTTACTGGAAATAACTGAAATCTCAGGGAAACTCAAGGTAAGAAGATGGTTGCCACGAACGTCATATTTATTGCATTAAAATTGGCTTGGAATCATATTGTGACGTTCATGTATCAGATTTTGCTATTTTGATTCTTAACTTTTAGATTTTTGACAGTCACAAAACCCTGGCTATGTAATATGTGACGATCGCGAAAATCCTAAATAGGGTCGGGAGACCCTTCTGTTTACTCTCTATTTTGTGGTATGCATACGGGTATGGCTAAAGGGTCCATTTCCCTTCGTTGATTAGTGTTCTAGTATGAGTATGACTTCGATATACAGATTCGAATGTCCAGAAACATAATCACAAACATGAAGTCAAACTTTATTTTGGTTCTTAAAGAAAATCTTGATTTAAATATAAAACCACTAGCTGGTGCCCGCGAACTTCGTCTCGCCAAGGGATGCCTAAGTATGTGCCAACAGAAGCGACACAATGTTAACAACTTTTCTCAAAGAGCCATTTTCATGTGTATTACAATTTACCTGCGCTCCTGGTGTGCGACGTCAGGTAGGTAGGCAGCCAGGCCCTTCAGTGTTGATAAAAGTGGTCACTATCACTGATCAGGACCTCTGTATGCCCCCGTATAACGAACATCAAAATACATCGCTTAGTTTCTGAGTGATGCATGAAAAATCAAACTTAGACGTTTGGCCCACACGTAATGTCCGTTGCTAATTGTTTTTTGAGCGCACGGCTAACGTCTAACGTCGGTTATAAGAATGGGGAATTTAGAAATTTGTTTGTATTTGATAAATGCACGGCAAAAACTTGCGTTACAACAACGCAGCGCAGAAATTTGCGTCGCGTAACTTTACCCTCGGTTTTTTGTATGAGAAATTTGCATCTGACAAACGCATGCGTTTGCGCTTCGCTAAAATAGCGCACTAACGGACCTGACGTGTGGGCCCTACTAACGATACACACAACCGGTAACAAATTGACTGCATTGCATCTCTTCACTGTAGGTGGGGTGGAATCGGCTCTCCTAATTTTTCTGCGCCATCACGTTCTGTCCGTGTCCGTGTCTGGCCGTGTGATGCCGGCTTAGAATTGCATCACCCCAATTCTAAACGTGGGTGTCGTAAAAGGCGACTTATTTAACTTACTGACTTACTTAATCATCCAAGAAATGAGCAGTAGCGTTCCCTGTGAATCTTACACTGCGCTTACCTACCAATCCGCCTGCCAAGCGTGGTAAGTATGACAATACCCACGATAAGGCAAGGCCCACGTCCAGCAGTGGCATGTTGTGGCTGTTATGGGTGGATGAACTTTCTGTCTAGGTTTGTCGACATCGACTGCTTATTTTATTACCCTATACCCTATGACAGCCGATGTGGCGCAGTGGTAGTGCGACTTTTCTGACGTCCGAAAGTTCAGCGTTTTATTCCCGGTAGGTCACTCACAAAGTTGATATTTATCACTGTGTGAATTTGTTTCCAGTCTGGTTAGGACATTGCAAGCTGAACCACCTGATTGTCCGAAAAGTTATGGTTCCGTGATTTGGAGGGAAGTTAATCCGTCGGTTTCGGTTGCTGTCCTATGATTATGTCTTAGACTGATGTTGAACAGGATTTACACGACAAACGTTTCATTCAAGTCCACCCGGTTGAAGAGTACATTTTACGTTTAATCGTATTTCCCGTAGGAAACAGCAATTTTCCCGCAGTAAAAAGTGGCTTAAATGTTGACCAGGGTTAGTAGCTACACAATAAAAAAGGTTTAATCAAATCCTAACAGTATTTTTAGATATTAGCGGTTAACTTATCTTAAAAATGTGTAGATTTTACGCTTTTATCCTTTTTCCCGTATGAAAGAGCAATTTTCCCGCAGTAAAAAGTGGCTAAGATGTTGACCAGGCTTAGTAGCTACACAATACAAAAAGTTTCATTCAAATCCGTTCAGTAGTTTCGGAGATTAGCGGTAACAAACAGACAAACAGACAAACAGACAAAAAAATTAAAAATTACTGAAATGTGTTCTAATGCTATTTTTACATCACCCCCAATTAGTTTTTCGTAATTTTATTCAATGTACAGACACACGGGTTTTACTGTTTTATTATATGTATAGAAGATGATCGGCGTTTACCGAAACATTTCTGGTTCACATAGAGATTTTACAATCGGTACAGATGAAAAACAAAGCGATATATCTTGTTGAAGTCAAAGCAATTTGCGGAGAGCACAGCCGTCGTCCGATCGATCATCGCCCGACGCCAGCAGACAGAGGAAAAACATGCTCATATCGCGAAACTCTTGTAGTGATTGTAGTTGGACGTCCAATACGGTCAGGCACAGATGTTGGTAACAGTTTTAGTACAGTCAGGCTCAGCTTGGGTTAGACACTTTGGAGTGTGTATAGGTCTCCTGGCACACAAATGAAAGCTAAGTTTGACAGTACTTAAGAGGCGATAGATCTTGTTGAAGTCAAAGCAATTTGCGGAGAGCACAGCCGTCGTCCGATCGATCATCGCCCGACGCAAGCAGACAGAGGAAAAACATGCTCATATCGCGAAACTCTTGTAGTGATTGTAGTTGGACGTCCCATACGGTCAGGCACAGATGTTGGTGACAGTCAGATTCCGCTTAAGTTAGGCAGTTTTGAATTTGTATTGGTTCTCTAGTACACACAATTGGAAGCTAAGTTCTTAGTAGATGCAGCTGAGATGATACGTCCATATCATGAAACTCTTGTAGAGATTGTGGTTGAATTTTCAATAACAGATGTTGGTGACAGCTTAAGGTACAATCGTGCTCAGCTTGGGTTAGACACTTTGAAGTTTGTAGGTCTTTTGGCACCCAAATGAGAGCTAAGTTTGACAGTACTTACAAGACAATATATCTTGTTGAAGTCAAAGCAATTTGCGGAGAGCACAGCCGTCGTCCGATCGATCATCGCCCGACGCCAGCAGACAGTGGAAAAACATGCTCATATCGCGAAACTCTTGTAGTGATTGTAGTTGGACGTCCAATACGGTCAGGCACAGATGTTGGTAACAGTTTTAGTACAGTCAGGCTCAGCTTGGGTTAGACACTTTGGAGTGTGTATAGGTCTCCTGGCACACAAATGAAAGCTAAGTTTGACAGTACTTAAGAGGCGATAGATCTTGTTGAAGTCAAAGCAATTTGCGGAGAGCACAGCCGTCGTCCGATCGATCATCGCCCGACGCAAGCAGACAGAGGAAAAACATGCTCATATCGCGAAACTCTTGTAGTGATTGTAGTTGGACGTCCAATACGGTCAGGCACAGATGTTGGTAACAGTTTTAGTACAGTCAGGCTCAGCTTGGGTTAGACACTTTGGAGTGTGTATAGGTCTCCTGGCACACAAATGAAAGCTAAGTTTGACAGTACTTACAAGGCGATAAACCTTGTTGAAGTCAAAGCAATTTGCGGAGAGCACAGCCGTCGTCCGATCAATAATCGCCCGATGCCAGCAGACAGAGGAAAAACATGCTCATATCGCGAAACTCTTGTAGTGATTGTAGTTGGACGTCCCGTACGGTCAGGCACAGATGGTGGTGACAGTCTTAGTACACTAGACTCAGCTTGGGTTAGACACTTTGGAGATTGTATAGGTCTTCTGGCACACACAATTGGAAGCTAAGTTTGGCAATGCTTACAGAGCGATATAGGTATACCTATACCGTTCCTGGAAAATTGACACAAGAAGTATTTTGTTGAACAGACAGAGGAAACACATGCTCATATCGCGAATCTCTTGTACTGAGTGTAGTTGAATGTCCCGTGCGGTTTGCCGCAGATGTTGGTGACAGTTTTAGGTATGTTCAGCTTGGGTTAAATACTTTGGAGTTTGTATCGTTCTGTTCTGTTCTGAGCAAATTATAGTCCAAAAAATATGAGGTTCGTGCCAACCATCTTCTTAGTTACCTTGAGTTTCCCTGAGCTTCCAGTTAGTTCCACATTCATACAATTAGCTCATCCAATAAGCGACAAAATCGTCACTAGTACTGAGTGAGCCATTTGTAGGTATGGGCGCCCCGCGCACCGTTTCCCTAATTTGTGCTAGTAGTAGTGAACTGTTGTGATTGAAGTTTTAAATAGGTATGTAACTTAAGGCAAAACACCGGGGTTACATTTTATATTAGATTGTCAGTTCATTTTATATTAGTAATTCCTTATTTTTACAAGTTCCCCAAGTTTCCGATCTTATCCGATCTCATCCGATTTGAAAAATGTTTTACTATACCAATCGTGACTTGTAATATTTCTGAATATTCCATCTATGGGCGATACCCTCGTCAAATGCAAAGCTGAAAGATATGTGTGAGGTTACTGGCAGAATAACAATAGGGTGCCAATAACTATTGATTTCGTGGTAACAATCTTGTTCGATAGATTTTATCAAACTGTTTGATATGTTTGCTTGTCCGTAATGTTTTTAATTCAATGTGAAACATTTTTGATCTGAATCCCAGCATATTCTGAAACAGAGTACATAACAGGTACCGAAAAATTGTACCTATGGGCAGATAACTTTTGAAATCAAAGTTTTTTCTCAAACAAAAAAGTAGAGGATCGTATTTTGATAGTTTTCAATTTAACAAGAACAGTATGCACTTATTTTCAGTATAAAATATTTAATAGATATTCTTTCAATGGCTCGTAAATCGCAATTGAACAAAATGCAAAACTTCACTTTGCAGTATGCAGCGATTTGATTTGACTTCCGTCGCAGTTGCAGAACTCTCTTGCTCGTATCAGAACACGATGCGATGTGATTCTACCAGATGTGTAGGTTAAATTGAATTTCCTTATTCGCTCTATCGCCTGATGAACAGTGCATAGATAAAGTTGGAATACCAGCGTGAACCCGCAAATCCAGGAGCTTGGTTCATTGAGCGAGTCGGGTTTAAAACGGATCTCGACTTACTCTGCTATCTATCTTCTTCAGTCAATAGCGCAAGTACGAGGAATGTGTAATATGCACACGCGCTTCTTATCTCAACTCATCTCAACGTACGTAGTGAGTAGGTACCTATAGTAAGTATACTTAATATGGTAACATATAGAGCAGACAAGACGCTCTTCAAACGTAAGTAATAAATTCTCAAATTGTAGTTATGAAACTTTATCTATTCAAATTAATATCAAAGAATGAAGTAAGTGATAAAATGAAGACACGGATAGAAATAAAGTAGCGTGTCAGAAGTATCGCTCTCCTACATAAAAATAAACCAAAGCCAATTCTAGAAGCAACCTCTCTAGGATTGATACGGTTGCTGTTATGTACTACCTACGCCATCAAGTCTATTTATCGCCAGCAAATCCAACTACCCATTTAAAGGTCCAACTTATACTGAATTATAATACAAATACTAGGAGAAACAAGTACAAGTTGATGATTATTTAAATTCGTAAGTGGATTTGCTAGCGATAGCACCAGTTCAGCACGGTAGCAGTGGTAGGTGTATATTGTTTAACAGTATTTTATTTTGCGCTTCCGCACCGGTGTCGAGTTGGATTAATGTCGTGCGACCATTGATTGTCGTCGACGGCTTGTTATTTGTGTACTTGCTCGCTGAAAATATACAGTACATTTTTTTACGATTTACCTACTAGACTGTACACTTGAGAAGGCTACTAATGTGACGATTTTAATTTTAAAATCTAAAATGTTTAACATCTCCGCTCTTCCGCAGAAAAACGGGGAGCAGCGGATGACACTACTGAGTGAAAATCATCGTCATACCGTATATGAATACGTAATTGGAAGGGCATGAAGGGTAGGTCTCACTTCCGCAGGAAAACGGGTAGCAGCGGATGACACCACTGAGTGAAAATCATTGTCATACCGTTTTTGGGTATGTAATTGGAAGGGCATGAAGGGTATCTATAGGTGCGAACCGAAGGTGTCACACGATTACTCTTAAGATGTATCTCAAGTGTATCTGTGATATTGCAATAAAGATTACCTATTGAATTGAATTGAATTGAACCTGCCTAAATACGAAATACACCGCTCTCACAAAATACATAGTTGGTTGATAATGTTTTCAACAAAACGATCAACACAGCAGTGATATTTCCAATGCATAAATTAATAGAGTCGGACAAATGAAATAAGCTCACAATAGCTGTTGGCTCTACGTACACGGAAAATGTTTGTTTCCGTTCTTATTTCAATACAGCGCGTGTGAATGGTATTTGCTGTGTAAGGAAAGTTTGCTTTGTGGTGGGAATTGTGGCTGCGACTTCTTCTAGGAACTTCCATTTCTTTTGTCAGGGTTTTGCTTGTATAACTGCATTTGTATGTTCTTATAATATACGATATAGGAAAAATGCATTACGAGGATTAGTCTCGTTATACCTACCAATATATTCCAACCTATTCTATGGAAATACCAACAATAAAATTGTTTTCCTCCACATTTGTCACCCTGATAATGACGTTAAATAGGACTTTTTACCATGAACCCTTAAATTGTCACAGACAGGACAGAAAAGGGGCGCGGTTCGCGGTGTAAGTCACCAGGGTACGATTTTATTCATCAAGCTTCTGCTTTTTCCCATGTGCAATGTAAATAACAAGCTAATAAATATTGGATTTTCTTGATTTATATTAAGGCGTAAACCTAGAGATGTAAAATTCAGTACTTGATCTTTACTAGCATCTCATCTTTGTAGTTCAAAGACGCCCGAAAGTAAAAGTTTATTGTGTCCATTTAATAGCTCATCGAGTGACGCAGATACTTTGTGGTAAACTCAAGAGGCAAACATATTGCTGTTATTTCTTTACGATAGTCGTAATTCACAAGGACTCGGTCGTGACGTATGAGTCAGGGACGTCGTCTGAGTCGGCGCGACTGGAGGTAGACGTACGGGAGAGGCTGTCGGGCGAACGCTGCGCTCGGAACGGGCGGCACTGTGGCGGTAACAGCGTGACGTCATTGCTCTCCGGGCGCCTTTTCCTGCGCATGCGGGCTGCCTTGATCCCCTCTCCCCCCCGCAGCCTCCAGCCCCCCAGTTCCCACGGCCGCCACTTCTCGGGCGGCGCGCGGACCCTCCACTCGCTCGCCCGCCCGCCGCAACTTTCGCCTACCCGCGCCGATGCCGGAATAATAAACTTTCCCAGTTGATTCCAGTGCGTGTATCTCATAAACTTGGACCGGAAGGGTGTCAGTGACATTTTCGACCGATTTCGGGTCCGTGTTGACGTAAGTTGGAATGTAAGAAAGTTGAGGTAAGTTTGATGTTGTAACGGTAGAGTTTAGACTGTTTTGAAGAACTTATGAAAAGCGCGCTTTTTCGTAGCTGCTGGAAAGTCGTCATTTACGTATATGTTGCCACAGACATTACACCGACTTTTTTATCATTAGCTACATTAATTTTATTTACCTATGTACTAAATAGAACAAAAGGAACTATCGACTCATGAGTAAGTAGTTAAAACTGAGGGTAGAAGGAAATGAAGCGCCATTGACACGGATACTATTGGCGATGTCAAGTGCATCGAATGTCGGTTGCGTAACCGTTGCTGGTTGCTGCTCTCCGGATCTAATTCGCGCGCCCGGCCCGGGGCTTACACTATCACCCGCAAGAACTATAAAATAGTCCGTCCGCCATTACAGTTTTTACTAAACTTTACCTTTGTCTCAACTTACGAAACTCATCCTTCTGAAATTCTTTCTTCTACGCTCCGGACTTTTTTGTGTTTTCTGTAAATGTGTTGCGGATACGCAAGATATAATTTGATTTGATCTTTTATCGTAAGTGACAATAACCATGACCAAGGGTGGAGGGGAGAGAGTGTGAGTGAGGATTATATCTATCTCTTTTACGTCGAAGATAAGTGGTACTAGGTACACATGACACGTTTAACGTTACTGTTGTTGAGACTAAAAGGAACAGTTTTTATGGAGAGTCGCAGATTACGTTATACCTTGGAGATAAGCACTGAAGCATTTTATATTATTTTTAGTTTTGGTTTTGTTTTAGATGTAAATTACTGAATTATGTAGGTACGATATTTTTCTTTATTTGTAGGTAGGGGGAGTCCGGGAGCCTTACCCTGGTGACTCAATGATAAAAAAGAGATTTCGCCATTTTTTTGTGACCTCTTATTTTGTAAGTAGTTTCGGCTTTGGGTCCGGTAAGGGAGGGTTCCCATTTACGGAACTAATTTTGCCTGCGGGACACATGAATTGTGGTTCAATTCAACTATCCCTGTAGCAGACCTCACTCCCTGCCCTGCAAAATTTCGATTATTTTGGGCCTACTGAACTGACTATCGAGACTGATTTAACATCCAGTAAAATTTACTCAATTTTACTTTGTCTTGTTATTTTGATAACATCATTTTGCTCCAGCAGATTCATCTGCTAGATATTCCGACAGTAAATCAATACTTTGTATGAAATGACGTTGCTTCTTGCGTTTCTCTGTCTGTCTGTATGTCGTGGAATTCGCTAATTCGTCCTGAACCATGCAACGGATTTTATTGCAGTTTTTTTTAATAGATAAAATGATTCAAAAGGAGGTTATGTTTACAACAAGTGCCGGGAAAATGCCTTTTCCCCCAGGAAAATAAATTGCAGCGGGTGAAACAGCCGCTAGTATAGTCTAATGTTACATAATAAAGGAATAAAATAGCTTTCTAAAAGCGTTACAATTTTGAAATCTGGATAGCACTTTTAAAGATATGAAATACAAAAAAGAAACTTATCCTCCTCTTTATTTAGCCGTGTGATGCAATGAATTCATATTGACGTGAGACTGGCCTATGGGAATTCTCAGCCGTTTACAGATGCCGAATAAATGCTTTTCTTTTATGCAAACTCCGAAATTTTCCCACTTCTGTATACCTATAAAAGTACATACTGTCGACATAATATTTTCTCTACATCGAAATCCCAATGGGCACCTACTTACCTATAACAATGTTGTGGGAAGATGTTTACTAAGGAAATTTGCGCACGGCACATCGGAACGGGAACATTTTCTTGGTAATTAAGTGATTCTCGGAAAATGGAATGTACGTACCTACTTATTAATTTGTTTCCATTATAAGGAAAAGCTTTTTAGAAGAAAACAGTTTACATACGAAGTAGTATCAAAGTTACTTATAATGATCTTGCAGCAAACAATATTTTTGGTTCCTACTACCGCACATAGTTACTAATCTTTGCAGTTACCTATAAAAACAATATATTCAAAAGCAAGTACGATCGCTAAGCCAACTTGCACAACTCCTCTTCTCGGACAATGTACCTATGGTTAACACTGATTTGACAACTGTCTTAACATAACACACGATGAGTGTGATATGTTACGCAAATCTCCATATTGAATTTATTACAGTCATCAGGGCCTAATACATTTACGAATCCAGAGAGCACCTACTTAAACTTTGGTAATTTAATTTGAAATTTAAATTCCAAGAGCGGGTTTAAGGGTGGGTCTTCACAATACGAACAGCTCGGTTTTCATACAAAATTAAACAAATGCGATCCTCTTTCTGGGGCCATTACTCTGGCCGTGCTAATTTCACGCCCACGATTATATTCCGGTCATTTATAATTCTGAAATTACTGAAGGTGAGTCTTGAGTGAGTCATCAAAAAATGTGGTATTGTCTTTTTTTTAGCGATTAAGGTAACTTTTGAATGCCAGTAAATAGGTACATAAAAAAACTTTGTCATTTATCCTGCCAGATTATCGTTACGTTATCCAAATGAACCTTCAAATCCTCAGACCAACTCCTTCGTCAGGCTTTAATTTCGAATCTAGCAAAAATATATCGTAAAAACATATAAAGTACCTAGTGTTCATAACGGGACGGATGTTGGCCGACAAAAACAAATTCGGAGCCTCTCTATATTTCGTAAACATAAAAATATCTCGACAGTGTATCCCGATTTGACTGATGTTGTTTCACTGTACGATGTCTGGAAGCTATTTGTCAACAACTGCCGCGCATTTTCCCGCATTTTTATTAGTGATGGGATTCCGCTTCCTACCAGAGTGTGACAGTATTCCAATATTCTCGATAACACAAATACGATACAGAATGTGTGGGCGATTCCATTTCTGCAACTTGGTCTTCCTTCTCACAAGTTCTGAAGAAAAATACAACATCGTCAAACACCTTTTCAAATAAAATTAAATAAATACGAATCTCTAGACGTATTGGTATCGCAAAGTTCCCTTTCAACATTAATGAATCGTTAATTAACATTTCCTTGTGTAATTTGTAAGTATAAAGTTGGCAAAGATTTCACATTTAAACGATGTTTTTATTAATTGAAATGTAAATTTGCTCTTTGAGTGTTAGAATAAAACTGTCAAAGGCAAAACTGAGGGGAAGGCGAGGCGTTCTAGAAAGCTAATTGCTCTTACACGAATAATGGGTCCACTTAATAGTCTTGGGGTTAGATCGATGTTGCCAGCTTGGCTGGAGAAATTCCTCAAATTTGTAAGGTCCGCGGTCACTTTGTCTAGTGCTGAAAAACTGGCAAGTTTTAATTAAATTTCCTAGCAGCTAGAAGCCAGGCTAGACCGGTTTGAACTAATATTGGCTAGGTGTAAGCAAATGGGAGTTGGTAAATAGTTTCAGAAGTGAATATGTGCATAGAAATTGTATGCGCAGGGATTATTAACCTACGCTTGTGTGCTTAGGAGGAGGAGGTAGAAAATTATTGAGTGTTATAGAAGTTTTTCATATCCTAATAATAGTCAGTTTAACTTCACATAACATTACCTATGTGTAAATTCGTGCATGCATGCTAAGTTAATGCTTATTGGGTGGATGAGATATGAAGTAACTTTATGATATCTGATTTTATAAGCTTAAGTAAAATAAACAATGAAATCATGAAGGTAATCGTTTGCCGTGGTACGGACAGAACATTTATGTATGTTATGATGAGGGTCATGTATGGATATGAATGTGGGTAGTGGGTACACAAAAAGATCAAAGGCCAATAAAATAAGAAATTTAATCTAGAAAAGGTTAAAGAATTGTAATAAACGAGTATTAATTTGACAGCAAACAAAACGAAAATCATGTAGGTACATAACGTACGCATGTGCCGTCAAATTGCTACTTCAAAGAAGAACTTCAAATTGATTTTGTATATGATTTGGATAAGAGAAGGTAGTGCTAATAGGGCGAATGAGTAATATTACACTCAATTAATATACAGTAATCCTTTCGTTTCAATTAACCCCAATTCATTAGGGCGCCATATTGATACAAAGCCGCGTTATGTCTGCAATAACACGTGTTTAATCTGATACCAGCCAGTTGGAATAAACTGCTTAGTGTGGTCTAGTGGTGTCAGCGTCGTCTTAGGATCCGGAAGCCTCTGGTTCGATTTTCAGGGGGAAATATAACTCATTAAAATATTTGCTGTTGATTTTTTTTGCATACTCTATATATAAAAACAGTTTGTGAATTTGTTCCCAGTTTGTTTCGGACATTGCCGGCTGAACCACAGTGGCAATTAAATCCTGGGTCCTAATTGCTGATTTTGATTGATTGCTGAGGCGACGATCGTCAACCAATGTCAGAGGCCTTTTGAAGCCAAAAAGGCAGTTAAAATCTCTGACAACAGGGTTGATTCGCCATATTATTGATACAACCCGGCGCTGTATCTACAATAACACGTGTCATCATCTTCCTGTCCTTATCCCAATTACTTGGGGTCGGCGCAACATGTTTTGTTGAACACAAAATCGTGTTGCAAAAGGATTGGCTGAATTTTACGAAAGGCCGCCTACCAGACGTCAACCCTTCTTGGGTATGCTTTTGTGGTGGATTAGCCGCCACCATACGGTTGGCCCTGGCTGTTTAGGTCGGGTTTATCCATTGGTCGCCTCTTACGACCCTCACGGGAAGGTAGAGGGTGGTGCTATTCTACTCTGTCGGCACCACACGGCTATTAACAATACTACAATAACACGTGTATTATCTGATATAGCAGAGCCGTTACCAGCCCGTTGGGATCTGGGATTAGGTGCTATTAGCCAACGCACAACAACCCGCAGATTACGCTGCAAATTAATCAACACGTTTTTGTTAAATGAATTCAGATGAGGAATTATTTGCTGATTACAAAAAAAAATGCCTTCATAATTATTCTTTATATGGCTACATTAATTCCATTAGAATATTTACCAGTGTGCCAGAAATCTAGTTTTTGATTTTGCACGAATTTACTTATCAAGTTATCTTATCACAAAGATATTTTTTTATTAAATTCGTGTTAATTATTGGATTTCTGTTTGTCAGGATAGTAGCAAGTGGAAGGATGTAGTCTCTGCCTACCCCTCCGGGAAAGAGGCGTGATGTATGAATGTATGTATTGGATTTCATTATATAATACTAACTTCAAACTTATACATCCGTGACCACGGGCTTTATGCAAAGATTTTGAAACGTTGCAAATAGTTGCAATGATTGCAACGTTACAATTATTGTAAAAAACCATCTTAAACACAACAAAAATCCGTTTTCAATTATTCTGTTGCCAGAGCTCTAGGTCTACTTAAGTGAGCAATAACATACCAAAAAGTATAAATCAAATTTTATATAGAGAAATATTACCACTTCGCAAAATTGCTATCCATTTTTCGGACAAAGTCAATATTCTATTCTGATGGGGATAAAAACTTGGAAGCTAGAAGTTTGATAGAGAATTTCTCACAATATTGCGTTCCACGTGAGCTGTCACAGGAAAGTTCCAAAAATGCTTGCAAACTAATAAGTAAAGGTATATTGAGTTATTTTTATCTTTTGTGTGGATTAATACTTTTTTGAAATATGATCAATATTTTTAACTTTTATTACCACACACCTTCGAAACTATATGCTTCACGACCCCTTGTCTAAGGACACTTTTGGTTTGTATTTTTATACTTCATCGATTGCGATATAATTCAACTTCGGCCATGAATAAGAGCTTTTTTATTTCAAGGTCACTCGCTATGGCATACATGTCGGTAGCTTTTTGATAGAAGAGTTTTCGTAGCAAAGCGCTACGAAAGCTTACTTTCGACTCGTTAGTGCCAGAGCTCGGGACAACTGCCGAAAGTTATGCCACAAAAAAAATGTATCATAAAATGAACATGACATGAAAGATTTTTAGTACGTACTCATATTACAACGTCGATTCAACTGAAGCTCAGTTGAATCAATATTTGGAGCTATGGGCCTGGCCTGAGCGTTTCTCGCAACATCAGCTTTTGTCGTGATCTGGAGATACCAGGCTCCACAACTAGGGGTTAGAACATATAAAATAAGAAACTACCATTATTAAACAGAGTAAATATACCTCTCCTACTGCCACTTAGACACAAAACACTTATATTGGCTTCAGAAAATTGGTCTGTATCTGAAACCCGTTTCTGCGGTCCCCAGAGTGCCAGACGTTGCCGTCAGCATTTAGTGGTTGGACGTTTTAAGTTTAAATCCTGCCTCACAACGGATCTCTAAATCTCTAGCAAAGATTCGAAACAAAGCAATTTCGTTAAGAGGCCATCAATCGTCTGCCCTTTGGAAGGACTTTAGGTACCTACCTAGGTTTATTGATTTTGCGTAGGTAAGCACCCACCTAAGAAGAACAATTTGTATATTTTATAAGTGCTCTAGCGAAGAAATTGTATCGATACTCACTCATTAATAGCTTTTAGCTCAATGATGAAAGTCTGAAGTTCGTATGCTAGAAGCTTATTGAATTTTTACCCGACTACAGCAAAGTAAAAAGGAGGGTTATGATATAACCACGACGACTCTGATTTTGTCTACACCTATATGTCAAAAACGTTCACTTGTGTTTTGATAAAATTCAGTATTTGACACATCTGAAGTCTTCTCGCGCGCGAGATATGTCTATCTATGGTGCGCATGCTGTGTATACTAGACAAAAACCTGCCCTGTCCTACACCTATACATACTCATACATACATACATTGTACATACTCATCTACTTTACAAAAATCTCATCTAGGTACTTAACAATAAAACTACGATATTTGTAGAATAGGTAACTAAGTATACAGTTTATCGGTTCAGTACCTACAATCTTAAATCCAGTTCGTGAAAATCTGGCGGCCTGAACAAAACGATCTCGGTCAAACATCGACGATAGATCAGCTTTTGTCTAAAATTGCTTTCAAAGATCTCTCTCTCTTTTCGTGTGGGACACCGAGTCGTTCAACGACCCGATGAACCCTGGTGTCAGAGTTTTTCAACCGCCTACTGCAAGTAGCAGGCCTCTGACATGGTTGTGTAACGACCGCCATCATAGACAGCAACCGGGACCGACGGCTTAACGTGCCCATCCGAAGCACGGAACCATCTTACTTGCGGACAATCAGGTGGTTCAGCCTGCAATGTCCTAACCAGACTGGGAACAAATTCACAAAGTGATAAATATCAACTTTGTGAGTGACCCCACCGGGAATTGAACCCGAAACCTTTGCGTGGCAGGCAGGCATACTAACCACTGCGCCACATCGGCTGTCAAAGATTGGGAACCAATATTTATTCTTATCTTCAAACTGAAAATATTGTTTTGTAAGCAATAGACTTGTGAAGGAATTTGTAGGTAAAATAATTGACTTGTCATGAAACCTACTTTTTAGTTTCTGAAAATATCTAATGTCAGTAAGACTATATTGACTTTGTATTGAATGTATGTGGGGATTATTAGTAGGGGATGATAGGTAGGTAGGTGATCCAAAACCCCGTCCGTTTCTATCCAATAATCGAGACAGCGACGTAAATCCCGTGCATGTTGGATGCAAAACCCAAAACCTATCCAACATGGCGTCACGGGTAATAGAGGTGCACGTCCTTTGGTGGCCCAAACGTTACATGTGACGTGATGGTAGGCACACACGATTCAAACCCTGACTATAAAGGGTGTTACCAAGAAATGAGATCAAAGCTAGTTCATTTTGTACACGTGCGTGACTTATTGTCTTGTGGACGGGAGTAGCTTGTTTATAATTTGAGCTTTAGTAGAACAATTTAGTAAACAAAGAGCAAATAAATTCTACTAATTTTCGCAAATGGTGCGAGAGCGATCTGATTGTAGTTGCTATCATACATTGTTTTCGCTTGCGAATGCAATCAGATCAGGCATGCACTATTCGTACGTTTCAATGCCTAGATAGATGTATTGTATCAAGTTGTGTTAGTAGTAGTAGAATCAAGAACCATCCTGCCTTGGTAAGGTCTACTAATAGATTCTTCTAAAGAAAATCAATAATAATATGGGTGAAGCTTTTATGGGAAGTACTTACTACGGGTGGCCGTAAACGTCTGTAGTAAACCGAATACAGAATTAAGCCACGAAAATAAAGTCGTGTGACGTATTTACTATAGCCAGCACATCAACCTACCCAGGGATCAACTTATACTGAGCCAAGAGCGTGTCAGACACGCTCACAAATAGGGTTTCGTAGTCAACGTTTAAATATCAAGTCTTTCAACGTTACAAAGTTAATTTTGTTGCTGGTTTGTTTGCAGCTGTATGTTTATCTGCAACCGCAAATTGAAATACTTTAATGTTTCCTTCTTAAGTAGTACTGTACTTATTCGTTATAGTTTTCATGGTAACTTCATATTAAGAACTATATTTCATAATTTTTAAAAATTTTAGCTTGCATACTTTAGAAGTTACAGCTGGAACAAATTATGGCTCGAAAACGCCCCTTTTAAGAGTATCTCGAGACAGAAACATTTTAGAGCCTTTGTTTTAAAGAAACCTCCTATTACTTTTAAAAGACCTATTCAACGAAACCATACTCAATATCACAGGGAAAAAAATGTTGCCCCTCTTTCACATGTATGGAAAGGGGGTCCAAAAAACATTTCTAAACATTTCTAAGTTTGGGTCAAACACGATCTATTCTCACACGAAATTTGATGTCGATAGCTCCAAAACTGACGAAGTTATGAGGGCGCGGCAAACAGACAGACAGACAGACTTGACGAAATGATAAGGGTTTCTAGTAGACTACGAAACCCTAAAAACAAGTATAAGTTAGCCCCTAAAATAGGTATGTTGATGTACCTACTGGCGATGGTTCACTCATAAGCCGAAGTCAAATCAGACGCGACTCAACAGTATTGAGCGCGACTATGCGTCCTATCTGTGGCACGTCGGGTTTAATCCAGAGGCTTTATTCCGACTTGTACCATTGAGTTGTGTCAGTATGACAAACCTTTGTAAAGATGAAATCAAAATACAGGATGTCATGAGTACAAGTTAGTATTCTTTGTTATTAGAAACTGACCCGTCGATTTTAGTTAATAAAGATATTAGGTATGCTACGTAACGTAACTATAACCATAACAGCCACAACAGTCCACTGCTGGACATGGGCTTCCCCCTATCGGGGGCGTATTGCCATATTCACCACGCTTGGCAGGCGGATTGGCGAGCGCAGTGCCAAGATGTTACATTTACAGGGAATGTTGCTGCCCATTCCCTGGATGAATATCCCTTAGCCGCTTTTTACGACACCCACGGGTAGAATTGGGGTGATGCTATTCTAAGAAAGCATCATACGGCAAACAGTGTACACCCGATAATCAATAATCTAATTAACACATTATCATAATTATTAGCATATTTTAAAGAACGATGAACTTAAGTTATTAGGTACTCCGTCAGAAAATTTTCTCAAGTTCAGATCCTCGTTCGCCACGTGCCAAAAGGTCACATCAAATTAAATCTAAATCTAGATAATTTAAATATTCATTTCTGTGTAGTCAATTTTCACTATAGGGTAAATCGTATAACAGTGATGAAAGGGAACATAAAATTCAACATTGTATAGAGTTGATTACGACTCGAGCACGGCAGAATGTAATGAAAAGTTTACCAGGAACTCACCAAGCTATTAAAAGAAATGCTTGTGACATTTCAAAGTGTATTTACCTATTTATATTATAGTATAGGTAGGTAATGTTAAATTATATGATACACGGTGCAAAGGAAGGAATTTGATTAAAATGCGGAACACGTCCCCGTGTGGGTTGATTACGACAAGAAAGGGCCGAAAATTAGGAGAAACCTCACAAGTAAACAAATACATAGGTAGAACTAACTAAACTCATCCCTTTACGTTTTGGAATCCAAATCGTAAAGAAAGACACACAGAGAATATTTGCAAAACTTGCAATCTCTAAATAGCGTCATAACATAATATTGGAAAACCATGTCAGATCATTCCAAAAAAACTGATTCTTCGCCAGATTTGCTCTTGGATAATCTACTTTTTTTGACTCATGTTCCATGAGTAAATTTTATCTTTGTCTTGACATATTTTTTAGATTATGATGGATAAGGATTTTAAGTCTGTACTATCTTCAGCCCCTCAATCTACCATTTAAGAGATCAATTTATTCTGGAATGTCTTAGTATTTGTATGAAAAACCAGTAGGTACTAGGTACCTATAGGTTGGTTTCGTTGCTTAGTTCCATTGATGTGCTGGCTAATAGTAGTTACCGACCAAAATGTTATTTACTTCAGATTATATTACAGGGGACAGGGGTTGAGTTGATTATAGCACTAGGGTGACAACTTGTAATAGGTAGTCGGTACGAGCTCGTCAAGTGTACTTAGCGCTCTACTGAAATTCTGTCTGGAACCAAGTTAGTTTACTTGAGCTATGTAGGTATATCTGATGAAATGTGTTAAAGATTATGTTTCAATGGTCCATGCTGTTTCATTCATTTATATTTCTATCTTTTAAAATCTTTATCTTTCTTTTTTTGACTATTTACAGCAGAAGATTCATTGTTTTGAATTTAAAGAAAAGACATTTTCATAGACACTACGGTGTGATGGCGTATAGGTATTTCAGTTTTTATTCGGTCATTGTTTCATCAAATTCGTCCAATTTTAATACCAATACCGCTATAAAAAACAGCAACCACCAGATATATAGGAATTTCATGCGGAAAAAGGCAAAGCCGTCACATTCACAGGTTGTAGTTTTGTAGTTGCTACTGTGTACTGGCATGCGGGTAGAGTTTCGGACTGGTGCTAGTAATTTTAATAAAAGTTCTCCCGAAGCCAGTGCGGACACATTTCACTCGTAAATCCGCCACCCGCTCCGACAACAAGTTTTGCTCTGACGTTCAGTTAAGCACGTCACTGTAAATGGACTATTCTGTTAAAACTCGAGGAATAAACAGATACAAGTTAATGTCCGTTTTTAACAATTGCATAGGTATTTCCTTTATCAATGACTTTTGATGTATTAATGGCATCGTGGTATAGTAACTGGTTTCACGGTTTTTGTCGTTACTTACACGGAGAGCCCGAAAATTATATCGCTCTACGGAAAGCCTCTCTACGTCCGCTACGTCAATCTTAGAAAGCATTTTTATTGCTTATTTCTAATCCAGATTTTTGAAATACGTATTTTTAAAATAAAAGATTACTAAAAATATGACTGTCAAATATATTTGAGCAAAAATATACGTACCCCTTTCTAAGGGTTTTGCGTCACGAAAACATTAACATTGATTTCTGCTACGGCGTAGTCGCTACGTCGCATGTCGTAGAAGGCAGATTATGGGGTCGTAAAAGATTTTTTAGTCAATTTTACACACTCTTTATATGCATAGGTACTACGAAGCGTACAGCTTACATAAAATGCACTCGTAACTGAAGTAGGTGTGAAAAAGCGTCGTATTATATGAATGAAATACACATATTGCTAAGAAAAACGACACGAATTTTCAAAATAAAATCAAAATATGTCTTTGTTGGCCCTCAACTTTAGAATTTAGAAAAGCTATATACTTTACTAGCTGGTACCCGCGAACTTCGTATCGTTTTTCAATACATTTTTCAAACCATAGTTGCATTGCAACAGATGCCAGCAGATGCGTTCCATCATGCTGGACAACTTTTGCTTTGGATTCATATCTGTATCTCCTATAGTTCATCTGGGCTCCTTATGGTGCACCTGATGGTCTACATCGGGTGTTCCAGACCCTCAAGTGGAAGCAAAAGTAGCCTATGTCCGTTCTCGGTGTATGAGTAATCTCTGTGTCAAATTTTATCAAAATCGGTTCAGCGTGAAAGCGTAGCAGACAGACGGATAGCATTGTTGATTTCATAGCATAATCTTTATGAAATTATACTTCTTTGCGTAGAAAAAAAATTCTGCCATTCGAGTTTTTACCATACAACTTTAAAAGTTGAATAATTCGGAAACTAAAAATAATCGCCGAACATACATGGGGTAATTGGGGTATTTTCGAATACCCCAAGATGTGAGGAGTCTCATTTCTTTTTATTGACGTCACTCTACGGTCCACCCTGTATATATGTTACCGGCCAAACCCGATTTTAGGATAAACTAGTTTTTCCTAGGCCAAAGTAGTTTATCCTACATGCGGTTGGATAAACCGGTATAGACTAGGCTAAACCGGTCCATCCGATGGCCGATAGGAGAAACTAGTTAATCCTAGGCTGAACTAGTTGAGCCTAAAATTAATTAGTACATTTCAGGATAAACTGGTTTGGCTTAGTTAAAAATGGTTAAGGCTACAGTGACGTAGCTCTAGAGGGTAAAGGGTAACGTCGGACATCCTGGAGCCATCGGACACCCTGGAGACTCGAACACCCTAGAGGGTGGGGTGTAGCATCGGACATCCTGAAGGCTCCGACGCCCTGGAGGGACGCCCTAGAGTGATGTAGCTCTAGATAGAGCGTAAAGTGAGCCTCGATTGCCCTGGAGGGTTGGGGTAGCGTCGGACACCCTGAAGGCTCAGACACCATGTAGGCCCTGATGCGAGCACTTGCAACGTCGCTGTCGGCGATAGCTCTCACGAGCTGTCACATCACAGGTGTCTGTGGGAGTCCAGCCCACGGCAGGCAGCGTCTTAGCATTTAGGGTGGACGACCTCCAGGATGTTCGAGCCTTACAGGTGTTTGATGCCTCCAGGGTGTACGTAGTGCCTCACTATAGGGCGTCCTTCCAGGGCTTCCGAGCCTTCAGTATCCAATGCTACAACCCACCCTCTAGGGTGTTCGAGTCTCCAGGATGTATGATGTCTCCAGGATGTCCAACTTTACACTTTACCCTCTAGAGCCACGTCTGTAGCCTTAACCATTTTTAACTACGCCAAACCAGTTTATCCTGAAGTGTACTTATTAATTTTAGGCTCAACTATTTCAGCCTAGTATTAACTAGTTTCTCCTATCGGCCATCGGACGGACCGGTTTAGCCTAGTCTATACCGGTTTATCCAACCGCATGTAGGATAAACTACTTTGGCCTAGGAAAAACTAGTTTATCCTAAAATCGGGTTTGGCCGGTAACATATATATATAATTGTATAAGTATAGTAGGTATGGAAGTATGGATATGGGTTGCGCGTGACACTTGGCGTCCTATGTAACTCCTTTTTTGTGTTAAAAGAAGGTTTTGATGCGTTTAGTATATTTCATATGGCGCGCGATGGCCATTCTGATACCTACGTAGGCATTCATCCTTCCATTTTTCATGAACTATGCATTCGGACAAATTAACATGCAAAGTATTTTTTGGTAGCAAGATATTGATGATACCTAAGTATAGGGTGTTAGGGACGGTGTACCGAAAACTTTGCAGGCATGATCAGACCATCAAACTGAACAACTTTTACTATGGAGCCAATGGTGGGAAACGAAAAAAAAATTCCGACCTCCCATACAAAATTCATGATCAGCTGACTGACTTTGTATGGGAGGTCGGAAAATTTTTTTTGTTTCCCACCATTGGCTCCATAGTAAAAGTTGTTCAGTTTCATGGTCTGAACACGCCTGCAAAGTTTTCGTTACACCGTCCCTAACACCCCGTATTACTATCTTTTTTGAGCGCCTGGCAAAATCAGCAGAGCAATATCAACCACGGATACTTGTGTGTTTTCTTTCTGTAGGTAGTTTTGGGCGTCTGAATAAATCGTTTTTCGGATTTTCAATTTTCCAACGGAATTTTTCCGCGGAAAAAAGTAGCCTATGTCCTTTCTCAGGTTATTATCTATGCTCATGCCAATTTTCATCAACATCTGTTCAGTGGTTTAGGCGTGAAAGCGTAGCAGACAGACAGACAGACAGAGTTACTTTCGAATTTATAATATTAGTATGGATATGGATTTAGAAAATCGTAAAGGCCAAATTATGAGGTACTACGAACAGTGTCTCGGCAAATAGGTTTTTTATCTTTGAAAATGGTTGCCTTTACAGTCGGTATACGGGCGAAATTTGAACGTGACAACGTCTTTTTCCTGGTATAATTCTCGAATGCTGCGCGCGCAGCGCACCGATTATGTTTGAGTGGGAGAGAGACGGCATTCAGCGTGCCTCTCTCTCGGTCATGACTCACTGTAACAGACGTGAGCGGGCGTTATATTTTTCCTTGCATGCCACCGAGCCACAACCTAATTTAAGACGTTGTCACGTCATTAGTACCATCCAGACGGACTTTGCGCAAATAAATACCAAACTATTAAGAGTAGCAATTTCTCGTAGGCATCTAACTTATCTGGCAGATATACAGAGCTGTAATTTACTCAGACCAGCCAGAGCAGCCGCGAGCCGTGACGAAGGGCCGAACTTATTATAATTTATTACACTTCCTACTTGCCTAAACGTCTTAAACAGGGAAATACTTTCGGATTTAGCTCTGCTCCAAACTTGAGATTGCTTGCCATTCCGCTGTTTTGAGCTATATCTTATATTTGCCTATAATTGTTGGCGTAGGTAGGTAGCCGTTTCTAAAACTTACCACACTCGTTCAGGAGTGAGTCAAGGCTCTATCCTTGGCCCACTTCTGTTTATTTTAATGATCAATGATATTGATACTGTTCTCCAGCACTCACTTTGTCTTTTATATGCAGACGATTTGAAACTTGTACGCGTTATTGAAACCCTGGACGACTGTGGTAAGTTACAGGCTGACATTGACTTTGTACGTGCATGGAGCATAAACAATAAACTCAACTTTAACCCCAACAAATGCAGTGTCATGTCTTATACGCGAGCTCTCCAGCCAATTCATTACCAATACCACTTGAACACAAATTTAATAATTCGTGTGAGCTCGGTCAAAGATCTTGGCGTCACATTTGACTCAGAACTGACATTTAACGGCTATATAGCAGCTCTGGCAGTAGAATGCTTCAAAAGATTAGGCTTTGTCATCCGCAATACAAGTGATTTCACAGACAAAAGTGCTATTCAGATGCTCTATTCAGCTCTTGTAAGAACTAAAATCGAAACCGCTTCTATAATTTGGGGACCTCACGAAATTACTTACAGCAACTTGTTAGAAAAAGTTCAGAAGGCTTTTCTTCGATCTCTTTATAAAAAAACTTGCGGATACTATCCGTTTTTATATCCGACAAAATTCCTTCAGGGTGTTCTAGGCTTCAACTCTTTAGAAACAAGGCGTAATTACCAGCTAATGATAACGATTTGCCGCATTCTGCGAGGTGAATATGATTCTCCGCAGTTAGTTTCCAGCTCATTGACATTCTATGTACCGGACAGATACTTGCGAGGGCGCAGGCATCAGCTACTGGCTCTTCCTTCCTGCCGCACGGTGGCAAGACGTCAGTCTCCGTTGCTTCGGGGAGTTGGTCTCGTTAGACAGCTCTTGAATTCGAACCCTGATATAGATATATTTGCTGACAGCTTGTCGCATCTCAACAAAACTTGTCTTCAGTTTTGTGAGTCATTAAAATAAGTGAAAACTGATCTCATTTAGTTATAAGTAACATACTCATTTGTTATTGTGACTTGTGTATATTTTATGTTAATTTTAAGTGTTATGTTTCTTTCAATATTTAATTTTGTTCCTTGTTCAGTATTTTTAGGTTTTACCTGTACGCTGTTCATTGTATTACTAAATAAATAAATAAATAAATAAAAGGGCTTCTCCTGATTTCCGTGTAGTGTGATATACCTACTGGGAGTAACAGAAAGTGTATATCAAGTCGAATGAGGGTCAACGTACTTATGAAACTAAACAATTTGCCCCATGGAACATGAAAAATGATTTGGAACTCCCGTAATAAATCAATCAGCTGATGGGCAATTTTGTATGGTAGGTCCAATTAGTTTTTTCTTATTTCGACCTTTGTTTCATGGGGAAAGTTGTTCAGTTTCATGAGTACCTTTCGGCGTGTCATACGCTTTTTGTTACTCCCTGTATTATGTTTAAAGACTTAGTATTATTTTTCACTGTAATAAGGAGTATCGATTCTCCCGGCACGTGTAAAACGCAACAAAGCTGGAATATTTCCCGTGCTTTCCTCGACTTCCGGCTAAAATGGTGGGTTAAACGAGGAACTTACACGTGTCATGTGGCAAATAGCTTGTTTGGCCGTGGCTTTGAGAAAGTGAGCCGAAGCGCGCCTGGCGTGCCAGCGTGCCACGTTCGTGCCAAGTGAGCCATCCCCATTCTGTGTGTGCCAAGATTACTGCTCTCCTGTAATCATAAGGCGAGGAACACACGTAACGTCCGTTTGTGCGTTATTTTTACGCAACGCTTTTACATGCCATAGGAAAATGCGATCTTCCATCTTATTTTTATACAAATACGGTTTATATCAAATGATTTGATAGACGCAACCGCTTGTGCACCGCACATCGCTGCGTCGACGGATGCGTCTGTGAAACCGTTTGACATAAACCGTACAATCCGTACATGGATGGGAATAAGGTCGAAATTAGTACTTATTGTCCTACCTAACTCACTTGTTACGCACTAACTCTACGTTAATTGTTACGCGTTACTTAGCGCTAGAATAACGCACAAACGGACAATACGTATGTTTCTGGCCTATGAACACGTAGCGTAGAGTAAAAGTTTAAGTAGAAAAAATATTATGGGAACATTTTATAAACTGAATAGCAAGCAATTTGGTTAAGCGGGGAAAATTTATTGAACGCAGATGATTATTTTATAAGCCACCTTTCAAACATAAACCGTAAATAAATTGCTTGTTTTTATTACACTCCGTTGGGTGATGAATAAAATGTATAAACATAAAAAGTTGATTTTCGGTTATAAGGTAAACCAATACCACAAGAACGCTTGGTGTAAATGGCGATTTAAATATAGTGACTCAAATTTTATTATCACCACAAAATAACGTTAATGAGGTTATTAAAACTCTATAAACTAGGGTTGTGAACTTGGTTATTAAATTGGACTGGTGTCGAGACGTGCAGTCCAATTAACAAATGCAATGATGTCGTTTTACTTGTTAAATTAATTTCAGTTGGCACAGATTGACCGCTTATTTGTATAGTTTCTCCATTTAAAAGGGTCGAAGTTACTTAGGTGTGAAAACGGAAAATTCATTTTAGTACAATGTGATCGAATGAAAATGATTTGGTTAACAATAGAGGCCCTTAACCCAAGGGTAGAGCCCGTAACTAAACATACTATGAAAATATTTTGAGGTATCATTTTAGCGTTGAGCCTCTCGGTTGAGAGGCACGTGTAAAAATAACAAAGGTGTGCTTGGTAATAGAATCACTATTTGTGTGTAATTTTTGGAAAATGTGTATTTTTTTTAAAGCGGGTTTGATTTAAACCTACGACCTTCAGCATTTATGCTACCGACGCCACTACCAACTGGGCTACTGCGGTTTTTACTTAGTTTGCGAATTCAGCAAGTATGTATTTGACAACCTAGCGCAATTATTGTTCTAAGATATTCCATAAAAATGTTGTGTTTTACATTTCCGAAAGGAGGATGTGGTGTTAATGCTTCTATTAAGTTGCAGCCAGGAATAAAACCACATTTAAACCATTGATTCGCTAGCCACAGCATAGAACTGCTGAGCTTAAGCTAGGAGACCTCAAAGAGCTTTCAGCATATTCAGTGCCACAACCGAACTCGTCTTCTAAGCTAAGTGATGCTTAAACTTGAGGGCGCGTATACGTAATCAGGCGGCGGCGGCGGCAAAGAGACGGGCAACTAGCGGTGCACCCCCGCGCGACTAGCTTACAGTGCGATTTTCTTTTCTATACTCGGTGTCGCACTAAACGTCCGAGTTGCTCATTTTTAACGTATCCGTAACGCATGCGTATACTGGGTGACATTTATTTTTACTAGTGATCAATAGCGAAAAACAAAGGTGATAATCATATGCCCATACAATTTTAGGCCCCTCGAAATGGGGGCCTAAATCGAAATGGCTAGTAATTAAACTCGTAGTAATGTATTTCTTACGCTATCTAGATCATGGTGGCATACTTAGTTTTTAATTATCTAACGGGAAACTGATGAAACGACGCAAAATAATTCTTAACTTAAAATGGCATAACCTAACTAAGTATTTTGATAAGAGTTATAAGGTGAAAGTATTTATACCCGCACACCCACAACGCACTCGCCGAATTTTGGATTCTTTGTATGAAAATCTGTGGAACCTCGAAAATATTGTCGAGCCGCACGCGCCTAACCGAACGGATTCCCCAGCCAGTGCTCTTTTCTCTTTTTCGTGTGGGACACCGAGTCGTTCAACGACCCGATGAACCCTGGTGTCAGAGTTTTTCAACCGCCTACTACAAGTATCAGGCCTCTGACATGGTTGTGTAACGACCGCCATCATAGACAGCAACCGGGACCGACGGCTTAACGTGCCCATCCGAAGCACGGAACCATCTTACTTGCGGACAATCAGGTGGTTCAACCTGCAATGTCCTAACCAGACTGGGAACAAATTCACAAAGTGATAAATATCAACTTTGTGATTGACCCCACCGGGAATTGAACCCGGAACCTTTGCGTGGCAGGCAGGCATACTAACCACTGCGCCACATCGGCTGTCTAATTTAAGCCAGTGCTAATCATAGACTATAATGCTGATGACGTCATGAGCGCACGCGGACAGTGTAACCATTTAAAAAGATTTAGTTTTTGTCAATGCTGCCAGACTGTCCCATTAACATTACCTCCCAGTAAAGTCTGCTGTTCACCGTCCGCGTTCCAGTTTTTCTTAACTAAAGTTTCGAAGGTTTTGGAGTCTATGTCACTCTTAAAGAATAACCAAATGACATCTTCACATTTTGCTTATTTGACATTTTAATATTTGAGATTCCGTCCTTTTAAATTCAATTGACATTCTGTTACCTTAACATTTAGAGATTGGCACAAAATGTTTTCTGCTTCTTCTTTACATTTTGTTACGTTTACATTCTAGCAATTTTACATTTTGCTACTTTGACGTATTGGCATTTTGCTTTTCTGCACATTCTACTTCCTTGAACAATAATATTTTTTTAAAGTTGAAACAGCGGGACCTGTAATATGTTCAAAAGTTTTGTTCCACCGTAGAACATAGAACGTAGAAAATATTCCGACCTGTTCTACTGTAGAAGTGATCAGTTGGATATATGGGAACAAAAGTAAGCTGCGTGGTGCACGGAGAAAATTCTGCAGTTACGAAAGTTGGCTGCTTGAACATGCCTTTGGCGTAAAATGACAGCAATTATTATTTGAAATAAAATTCAGAAAAATACACACATACGGCAAAATTACACATTAAATTGGGAGGAAAGTACTCTCTTGGCAACACCAACTCTATTCAATGCGGCTGTGCTTGCGGCTAGGTGTGCGAGGCCATCCGCATTATTCAGCGCGTACGGCGAGTACGTTGCGGGTGTGCGGGTATACTTCCTTTTGCCAAATGACAACTTGATGACAATAGCAAAAGAGGAAATGCAGAAGTATGGCAGAAGTTTTATTCTCTATGAGAGTTTCAAAGAGTATGTAATACTTGCAGGGTAGATGGGGTAAAATGGTACCTACCCCTGATCAGAAGTTTAAAGACATTGTTGAAAGAAGTTTCCAAACACGAATTCGTATCACCCTTTGCAGTTCCTGTGGCATGGTCTGTTATATTTTTGCCGTTGTAATGCCAGTGGCAGCTGGCCTATTATTACTATTATTTAATAAAGTCATATATATCATAAAAATGTCATTAATTATTAATCTATCATTAATGTTGTTGTAGTCGCTTTTGTTGCTTGTCTTACGTACGAACCCGGCTATAACATAACATAACAGCCACAACGGTCCACTGCTGGACATGGGCCTCCCCCTATCGGGGGGTATTGCCATACTTACCATGCTTGGCAGGCGGATTGGCGAGCGCAGTGCATGATGGTGCATTAACAGGGAACCCTGCTGCCCATTCCCTGGATGAGTATCCCTTAGTCGCTTTTTATGACACCCACGGGTAGAATTGGGGTGATGCTGTTCTAAGCCGGCATCACTCGGCATACACAGGAGATTGTCTGCGCTGTAGTTGTTTTTACGCATCCTGGGTTCTAAAAACTGCTCCATTTTACCCTTATTTCCTCTTAGTTGCTCTTAGTACCTACTTTACATTTGTGTCACAGATGTCAGCAGAATCAAGGAACCAGAATTTTGACCGGAATAAAACACAAAAATATACTTTTTAACATAAATTGTGATTCCCGTTTCGCCTGAAGATGATTTATATAAGATTTTGATCCAAAAAACGTATCATCTTTTTTACATTTCATGAGATTCTTAGCCGTTACTTAGAGGGGGGCCTAGATTTGATTATTTCCTTTGGACTTCACATACTAGCTGAAAACAGCTCATCAGCAAGTTTGTGTGGGAGGCATATTATTTTTTCATATTTTGACATCCTTGAGGAAAGATGTTCCTTATCACCAGCCGGTTCTAAGTTTTCGCTATCGGTCTCTAGTAAAATTTTACCCTAAATGACAGATGCAAGAATTACCCGTACCCAGTAAAACGTAATCTGTATGTTTCACTTATTATGGTAGATGCAATATGACTATCTCTTTTGCACCAACGACAGGTGTGAGATTCACTGTAGAACGCAGCGTCGCGTCGCTTTATTTCGTATACGCGCTTTAAGAGGTGTCGCTGTGTTGGTCGTTGTACTGATATAAGCTAAAAGCTATACCTCAGGCGCTTACAAGCGAAGACGACGCAAAGTTTTAATATTTTCATTCCACTTTGTATCATTATCCGTTCACGTTCTTGCAGCGAATAATCAACTTTTATCGTCTTCAAACTTGTTCGTAACTATCTATTCGGTTTTAGTTTTTTATTGTGTGAAAAGCTTTTAAAACTGAATACGTACGCGCTAGGATTGGCTCGTTTAGATTGTAAATATTTTCTTCTTGATGACCGAATCTATTGAAAACCCATATAATCTAGCGGCTAAACAATGTTGAATTATGAAACATACCTATTTAAAAAAACTTGCTAATGTCTCCATTAGTGTAACACGTAGTAATAGAGTCATTTTCTATTAAATTACTAATATTATCTTCCCTGTTTAATATTATGAAAAAGTTTATTGAATAGACAGTAACATTAAATTAAAAATAGGTTGGTAATTCGTTTCCATTATTAGAAAAAAAGGCAAAAGATTTACTTAGGGATGTAACAACAAAACAATGGTGATACAAACAAAAGAGCGAAAGAAAGACTTTTGTGAAATTAATTACCAAGATTTTTCCTTATGCCAAGAACGTCTTCTGGGTTCCGTAGGTCTCTGGTCAATACTCAGAAAAAAATCGTCGCTTCGAGACGAACAACAACAGATTGATCTTTGGCAAGGGTTGATCGGTGCGTCAATAGATCGGTGGCATTGGACGGTTCCCCACGCCACGTCTCCCGGGTTCAATCTCCGGGCGCCGCTTGACATTTTCTCAATGTCCTATCATTATTCAATTATTCATGAAAATAAAAGGTATTCTATATCTTGTCATAACGGATTGCATGTGATCTCGTGCTAGCAAGCTATGATCCTACTAAAATGACGTCTAGAAAAAATAATTAATGATGTGATGACAAACAAGTCCAATTTTTTATTTCATAGCGATGTTTTACGTATCTTGGTAAGAACGGGTGCTACTAAAGACTACCTATTTACTTAAAAAGTAACAAATACTATATTTCAAACAAATCACGCAGTTATCCCTTGCGGAATATGTAGAGCGTCACCGGCCGCAAAAATACGGTTGTCATCGCCACATCTGACATATTTGAAGATCGTTTCAGAAATATTGTGTACCTATCACTAAAATGATCGGTCTTCAGCCAGTCGCTTAAAGTTGTAATACACATTAAATTAAACCCTCAAGCCCTTTAGTCGCCTCTTACGGCACCCACGGGAAAGATTACGGTGTGATGTTTTTCTATTCCGGCATCACTTAAATAGGTAGTAAGTATTTAATTTTCACGCGATATGGCACAGACAGTTAAAGATTGCTAATGAGTCGTTTGAAGCCGGGGTTCGGTTAAACGGAGGCTTATGGCTCGTATTGTCAACTGCGGTCCCATTGCGGGGTTATTGTGACTGTTGATTATACGGTTAGAGGTTAAACAGGACACTCTCAGAAGATGAAGCAATCAAAACCAATGTACGGGAGATTTGTGCATTTTATACTTAATCGAATTAGTAATGGACTTTTCGATTGTCCATCTTTCTGTGTTTTATGTTACACTAGTTAGCAATTTCTCCCGCTACAACTCTTTTTCTCGCGGGAAAAGGTGTCTCTTCTATTTATTACAAATAGCTAAATCACTCCATCTAATAAAAAAAACGCATGAAAATCCGTTGCGCGGTATCACAGCAGTTCGCGAATTCCACGACAGACAGACGGAAGACAAAGAAACGCAAAAAGCGACTTCATTTTATACTATGTATTAATGTTATTCTATAATTACGAGATTACACTTTCCGCTGGTAAACCGATACAAAGCAATTTATTTTTAGCTCTTACTAATTTAGCTACCTATTTTCTCAAATTTACCTTAAACACGATTTGTAAGCGCTTTCTAATCGGCTTAAGTCTATAGTTTGTTGTCCAATTTGAAGGTGTGATAAATTCGCCGGTAAGAGCGCCTGGCAACCAAGTTTGGGCACCTCTGACCGCAGCCCGGGTCCTCGGAATTCCCCTTCAAACAACGACCCCGAATTTTCCTACAATTTGGTGAAACAATTGTGTTTCCGTGGTATTAACTTTATTAAAGACTGAATCTGTTAAGCCATTCAAAATATAGACAGACTTGTATACTATTTACAAGGTTATTTGAACGCGATTTATTTTATAAGTGCCATTCTGGATTAGATAAGTTATTTATTTGTGCACTCTTCTTTCTACGCTGATTTGGCGGTTCGATGTGGCCGATGCAAACTGTTTGCCACTCTTTTATGTTCTATGCAGTTTGGGTTTTTCGAGTGTTTGCAGATCTTATCTGACAATGAAATGAAGATAGGTACCAATGGCCAGTCTAAATGATAACGTTTGAGAAGGGAAGCCATATCATACAAATGGCTTACGATCGGGTTTACAAATTACTTTACTCAAAGGGTAATTCCGAATTCACACCAGTTCACAGAACTGAAGCAAAACCTCAATGCGATCCCTCCGATCTCTATCAGCAGACAGAACGGGCGTCCTTGTAATTATACTGCCACACGCCTTTCATCCACGAAAGGTGACAAAGTCTCGTTTTCCCTTAATGCAGCTATTTGGGATGAAATAAAACGACCATCCGCGCTATCTTTCCCGTCTTTTCTCGTCGCAATTCGTGATTCTTATACAATACGCTTTTTTCTTCTTCGTCTTACCCCGACACCCGCTTTAATAATTTTACTTTATCATCCAATCATAATTAGAAAAGTAGTAATTAAAAGTGTCTGGAACGTTAATGAGTCAGCTCAGCTCAGCGGGTTTCTAAGTAATAAATTTCTATGGCAAGAATTAGGTCGGGGCAAGTAAGTCATTAAGTATACAGTGTGAATCGGGTTAAAAATAGCACCACCCCATTCTACCCGAGGGTTTCGTAAAAATCAAACAATGTATGAAACTAGAGGTACAAAATGGGTAGCAGCTGCCCATGTGTAAGTAATACGTACAATTCCTTGTAATGCGTCCTCACTCATCTGCCATGAAGCAGGGAGATCAATGTCCAGCAGTGACCTGATGTGGCTATTACGTTTTAAAAACAAAGTACCTAAATTATGATCATAAAATGTTGTGTAAAAGCCCGTCGGATTTCATAAATAATATTACCCTTATCCCCGTGCCCTATTCTTTTACAGTGAACGATTCTCGCCACCAGTACGCAGGAGATTCCTTTGATCTTAAACCGGAAACGGTTTTACGGCTCCCTGAAAGGGAATCAGATAAATAAAATAATGTTAGTGGAAAAAATACCTTTTTACGCAAAACCTCCTGTGTTTTGTGTAATATTTTATTATTTTGTTATATTATAGGTGAACACATTTTCATGTGTTTGTAAATAACGGCGTCTATCGCTTAGCCTCATTACACCAAATGGAAAAATTAGCCACAGTGTGGAGTTTTTAGATGAACCATACATTTCCCAATAAAAGGGTAAAAATTACATAAAAATGTATTAATTTTCGACTGATTCTAATCTACCTGTGAACAGGTAGTTGGACACGATACACAAAAAATATAAAAACGTTTCTTCAGCCTTTTCCATTCCTTTATAAACCCCAAAATCCTTTCTTTCTGGTCAGCAAGTGTCACAAGAAAAACATATGTTAAGGCTCACACTAGTCGAGATTCAAATGCATGTACCATAAAGACGTTCTTGATTCCGTCGTTCGGAATGCACCCACCAGAGGATCACACCCCATTCCAAAATAATCCTGCAGTGACAGTCACAGTCACACATGATTTTAACTAATTAGTCGGTGCACGAAACTCATTGTAAAGTTTAAGTTACATTAGTGTCTCACCCCTTTCTACACGAATGCCTAAATTCTTCCTTTTTCAAAGTGTTGCCAGCAATGTCACGAGGAAAGCATAAGTCGAGGCTCACGTAAGTCGGAATTCAGATCCGCGCCATATAAGCCGCTTTTGATTGCGCTGTTCGGAGTATCACACTCTATGCACCCACAGGAGCACTCTATTACAAATAATCTTGTCTGCAGTTTTAGGGTTTATACCTACTTATGTACAAAGTCATTTCGTCTTTAAAATTTCTCAGTGACGTAATGTAGTACCAATACATTTTTCTAGCCTCAGATTTTTAGATTAAATTTAACATCATTAATTTTCCGCGCAAGTTAGCATATCTCACTCTATCTAAATCTTTGCGACAGACTTCTACGTTACGGCCATTTTTATTATGCCTACCTACTTAAAGATTATCTTACTTAACAGGGTAAGTCTTAACCAGACCTTTACCTTTCATTATTGAACATTCTGTATTCTGCTGTATCTTCTTATCTCTAATACTTTATCTTTAGTGAGATTTACTGAGGCGGGCTGGATCCATGTTAATCTAATGGATATTGTTTTTCTCTGAACTTTGTTTATGATTTAGAGTGTAATATTTAAGAAATATGTCTGTTGTACTGAGTTACTCAGTCTGAGTAGAGATACCACGCAGCAGTAAATTTATGTAAAGTAGGTACATCTACCAACCAATCTGTCTAACTATGGTCTGTAATCGAAGTAACTTCGCAGTATAATATAGAAATAGTTTTTGCATAGAGGTAGGTATTTGTTGAAAAGCTACATACATCATTACTAATCATCAATGTACCTAATTTACATTTCTAAATCAATAAACTGGGGCTGTAATTGTAAAACAGGAAATAAAGTGCGATAATTTTCCAGACATTTAAAGTAATGTTTTACCTAAGTGACCGTCAGTAAGGATTAAGTACAGCGATAAATTGTTCTTTTTCTCGTTTTGTTTCCTGTTGTTCCTAATCCTGCGAAGCCCTAACAACTGTTGGTTTTGGTGATCTGTAGGAGGTGACGCCTTAAAATTGCAAATCAAATATTGGATTATTGGGCGGGCACTTATCTTTAATTCGCCGTTTGAATATTTTAGGATAGCTCAGCAGCTTCGTCAGCAGTAAAGCTATACGAGTCGCACAACTCTCATGAAGATGCTAAAAAAAAAATAAGTTTTGGTATACTTTCTTACACTAAAAAGCTGTAACTAACAAATGACCTTCCACATATTACGATTAAATAAATCAGAACAAATAAAATTAAAGCAGATCTAAAGGAGTATAATCTTACTAATGATAATTAGATTACAACTCAACTCATTCAGAGCATGAATAAGGATAACCTCTGTCCATTATAGCCTTTGTCTCTGCTCAGTGACCTAGAGTCAAGAGCAAGCCCATCATTAATTTAAAAAAAGTTTCTTTAAGGGCCATTGAATTTTCAATTAAGTTGTGAAAAGGTAGAAAGCCTAATGTAGGTTACAAAAGTGATTAATCTTTACTCAGGTATAATTACTTAATTAAATTCCTTGAGAAGCATTGAAACCGACTTTACTACTTACCTTACTATAGGTTACTACTTTTTGGGATAATTATTTATTTATTATCATAGGTACCTACTTACGGAATTGGAACACATATTAAGCTTTTGCTAGCCCACTGCTTATTAATAAGCATCTTTTTTAGAGTGCCATTCTTTATCATACCGTGCTACACGCATCCAATAGCAGCTTATACCATCATACACATAAAGTTTCTACTTCGGGCTTGTATTAAAAAGACGTTATCACAAATCCTTGGTCATGATATTCCTATAAGTACCTATATCCTTATGCATCCCTTCTCGTGAACATTTTCCATTAGGCCGCGGAAGACCCTCGATCCTAAATGGAGAAAATGTAAGGATAATATCGTTACATAGCGATCCGCTGCTTTCGGGGCACGTATGCATTAATTAGCCATTACCTGAATGTTGCCAATTAGGTAACGAAACTTACCCTACTGCTAGTTGCTACGGGATTTATTAATTACCTACTCAGGGTTGCCATTGTAAACTTTAAATTATTCCTTTATTTTCATCTTCTAAGGTATCCTTCAGACGTAAGCCTTTGAAATTTATTTTAGATGACCTACTCGTCATGGTCATTACCCGTGGGAGCCAGTCCATATTGTTAATGGAGGATACTTGATATTTTCGAGCAGAGGTCACTTTCTATAACTCGATTAGCGATCGCGTGACGTAACTTTCTTGTATAATCGTATGTCTTCTGCTTGACTTGTATGTCTAATTTTGCAAAATTCTGATCTTTTAAAATCTACATCTAACTATAATATCATCATTGGCTTTATACGTCTGTGACAGACGGTTTATTCAGTGTCTGAGGCAAGATTTTTTTATCCGCGTGACGCGGGTAAAGTTTACTCTCCACTGACACTGCGTTGCCTGGGACGCAATTATGGAAACTACTATACTGCAATATACGAAATTAAAATTTGAGGGTTGAAATTTATTTTGATCGATGTATTTTTTTTCTCTTTGACCCTATAGGAGTAGATTTTTAACACTTTAAGATCAATCAAAATGTCAAATTCGGTATGAAAACCTATCGCGCCCCTTTCAAGAGAATTTAAAGCCACTGTACACTTCAAAGATCTTCAAATATTATCTTAAGAATCATACTACGGAGAATTCTGATTGAAGCGATTCATAAATTTTCTACTCAATTTATTCGCAGACAGTCAAGCGTTCGTATTAGATATTTGTGATTCTCACTTGAAGAGGGAAAAGTTTTCGTATTATTGGCAATTCAGAGGCTATAAATTAGAAATTTATCAGTTTTCTTGCAATTAGTTTCAAGGGTGGAAAGACATAAATTCATGCCTAGGTGTCTAGACTTAAAGATAAGTTAGCACATAAATCCGTCCAATAACTTTGACATCAAGTGTGAGAGCGTGGTTTTATATTATGTATGCTGTTTCATAAAATTCTGTAGCTCGTACGAACTCTGATGAGCAGTTTAGACAAATACAGGATTTTACTTTTTGCTTCTAAGTAGTAAATAGATTGAAATCACAATTTCAAAATTAAAATCTAAGTAAGTTAAAGGTAATTTCTTATTTAACAACCGAAGAGATAATATTTTTACAACCTCATCAGTCTACTTTTGATTTTCTAAAAGAACTTCTAACAATTCTCCCTGAAACAAGAGAGTTATAAATCAGAAGGGAATCGAAGTTCGATAAATCGATAAGCCGACCTGGAACGAACAGGAGAGAACAAAGTAGCGATCAGATACCGAGAGAATGTTCGCATACTTATCATCGACTTACACTACCTAAGTAGAAGGGAATATTTAATTTTGCACACTTCCTTCTTGATATTATATTACTCGATAGGGCTACAGTTTTGCAAGATACAGTGTGTGCGTAGTTTCGAACGTAGCTACTATATATCTATTAAGATGTGAAAATAGGATTGAAAAGTATCATGTAAAACGTTTTTATTTGATAGCTTGCTACCGACATGTTGCATATTGCTACAGCATATGGGCAGCTACATGCGATTTTATACAATTCCTTGAATCAGTTTCACCGAACCAGCAATATACCGCCAAATTATGCGGAAACTATAAGAAGCACATTTGCATTACTAATAATAACATTTAAAACTCCACTAAAATAAGATGTTATTCTGATAAAAATATGATAGAAATAAAAACGATTTATTGATCTTTTACAAAAAACCTAACGCCTTCTATTTGAAGAAATGAAACAATTCGCATTGCAAATGCCTGGTCCTTACGGGTCGTAACAGCGAGTGCATAAATATCCACGGCTTGGATCTGTCACTCGGGAATAACCATTAGATCCTCGTTTATGTAACGCACCTTTCAGAACTTTACCGAATTTGTTTGTTTTCAGATTCCCTTTTCTGTTTTTTCATGTACCTACCTAATGCTTCTGGTTTCATCGCGTAAATATTTTAAACGAGATTTGTCTGAATATTTCATAGCTCATATTGGGGATGGGGAATGAACAGGTTAATGATTCATTAAATTGGTTGCAAAGAGCAAAAATAATCAAATCAGATTATTTATAGACAGTTAGTTACAAACCATAAATTTTAAATTTCCGAGTAATTAGACTGTCACTCATTTTAAAGTTCTGTTTGACTAATAAATTAGTCTCCGAACTTAATAAGTACTTAAATTAAGGGCGAGAATAAAGCAAACAAATTAAACCAAACTTTACTTAGTTAGATCTAAAGTGTAACTTTGTCGTTGTAACTTTAAACAATGCCTTAACTTCTTTGGCGATACTTTTTCTCGAAGCCGTCCAAGTGAAGAGTCGAGTAAATAAATGTCTGAACTGAAGATGCAAAAGGTCGAATGCTCTTATCCAGCACGTAATGGGGGCCAGGAATAACGTATGGGGCAGATTTGTTTGTTGGGCCCTTCAAAACAAAGGGTCACGGGAGAAAAGTAATCTATAGACATATGAGCCAATATTAGAATAAGGCAAATCGATGTAATCTTTTCCGGTCAAAGTTAATAAAGGCGAGTTTGTGGGAAGGTTAAACCTTACCTGCTTTATGTATCTTTTTCCGCTTTATCCGGCTTTTGTGAAGATGATGCCCTCACAACATTGATCAAATTATTGTTGGATGAAATAAAACGACTTTTATTTAATGCTTACCTACAAGTGACTTATAGCTCCACTGAAAATTAGTTTGGATGAGGAAATACTTACTTACACATTTATGAAAGTGCTACGCCGTAGCAAAAGTCTACGTTGTTGCAGGGGCGTGATCAGAAACGTTATAATCATAACCTTTATTAGCTTTTATGTAGCAAGAAAAGAAAATGAATACAATCAGGGCAAAATAGCATATCATGATAGGTTACCATGCGGGAAAAAGAAAAAATAATTTAACGAACACGGTTTTGGCTGTACAAAGTATTCTGCTTATCTCCTACATAGATTACAACACTTTAGCTGTAGCCTGGTAGTTTCTATTTCCCGGTGAGCTCGCTAAAACGTCAACATTGTATTTATTGCTACACTAACAAGAATGGGTTTAACTACACGTTATGGCTTGTGAAAATTTATATCCTACGAAGCGGATTAAGATTCTAGAGACATAAGGAAGACAAATGCACGCTCGCACAAAGTTTAATACTTTGTTATGTCTTAGAATTAGAACTTTGAACCTCATTCTGCAATACAAGTTGTATAATTCTCTTTTTCACGATTAGGTAGTCATATGATAAGTCCTGTCACAACAAAATCTCAATCATGAAACTTTGCTTTCATAGGCGGTGTTCAGGCGATTAAAATGTTACCTAACTTTAGTTTAGTGGATAAAGAGGTATTGATAATGATAATTTTATCGGGTGAAATTGGAATAATTCTACCTATCTGATATGGTGAAATACAAGCTTGGAAGTTTTCTGCGAAGTATTAATGCTGATTCAATGTAAATAGCAACAAAATTTCATATTGAATATCGAATTTTCCTAGAAAATGCTGCGAATTGACCGCAATGTTACACGCTTTTCCATTTTATTATTTTGTTTAATTTTCACACTTTTCGAAAAAATTATATACCTGAATAATTGGGAAGCATATTTTAAAGTAGTGAACACTGGAAAATGTAATTTATGATTATAATTTACGGTCATAGGTAGTTTGAATTTGAATCAAAACAGTTTTGTAAGCTCGTTTTTTTCGAACTTAGTGAGTAATTAGTAGTACTTGTTTGACTTTATCAGTCAATTTCCTAGTCACAAGCTATAAAAATGAAATAAGAAAGAAGGTTTGTAAATTAATAGTAGGTAGGATACTGTATGAGAGTATGCGAGCAAATTATCTTAGTTCTTCAGCAACACTGAAGCAAAATTAAAGCCATGATATCGTGGACAGTTTTTGTACAAAACGTCGGCGATTTCGCTCCGCGACCGCAATCAGCGCTGTTTGCTTGTAGCCGTGAGAAAACAAACACAGAATTAAGTGATTCCCGTCCAGGTTTTATCCTTCTTTTACTTGTCCGGATTTTTTGACCACAATAAAGGAGAATTGTACCCACTTACCTAGTACTTTTAAAATACGAAATTGAAAAGCAATCCTCAATACTTCTAGGAGCAACAAAACTTTAACTAACATTTATTTACGGTTTGGACTCAAGTAGGTCTTGGCTCACAATTCCCAAAATTTTATCTTTTGTATTTCAGTTTCAGGATTTTTTACAATGCTCATTTACAACAAGGTATTTTAATATAGTCAAATTCCTTTCTTCTGAGAAGTAATTGTTCTATCCAGACCAGCTACGAGGTGAAAATATACGAGAGTTTCGTGAAATACCTCGCTACGTTGTAATTTGCAGAAGTTGTTCTGTATAATTATTTTCACGTTTTTTTTGTAACTATCTTCATGTAGTTTTCACTTATTATTTAAAACAAGCTTTCCGCCCGCGGGTTTGCTCGCGGTATTTAGCTGTTTGGTCTAATAAAAAAGTTTTAAATATTAAATCTTTAAAAATAAGCCCTTTAATTTAGAACTGAAACTTTCTTGTTCGAGGGGAGATAAAGGGCTATTGCACTATGTAAGTCCCTTTATCGTACCGGGAATCCTTTTTAAGTTTTATCGGCACGTACATTTTATCAACTTAGTTTTATTATATATAATGATAATGTACTGGGCTTGACCAGTAATGTCATAAATTACTATTGGGTACTATTATGGATCATATTTTAAGAGACTGAGATACTGGTTTTCCACATACGGATAACCAGTATAAGGGATAGGTTGATTTGCCATTAGTACCTATCTATACACTTTTCATGAATATAACTGAACTGAATCTTTCACAAGAAATATATATTTTTATTCATGCCCTTTTGTACAAGTCCATTATGCATTATTTTCATAACTATCGATAGCTTCAACAACAAATGAAAAAATGAATCGTCATAGTGTTTTTGTGTGGTTGCCCTATTTGTGATTCAGTACGGAATTATCATTATTGTTGCATTATTCATTTTGATTCTTATTGATGATAGATAACCATTAGTTTATGTAGATTTTTGCAAGCTGAACCATATTTTTTGTGGAAGGGAATAATTAACTTCTTATAAAGCAGGTAATTTTTTTCTATTGGCTCTCAAGTGTAGGAATGAAACTTGATTAGGAATTATGAAACCACCACCGACATAATTGAAAAGCAACATTATTTTGCTAATGCTATCACTGGTTGTTATTGTTATGTAACGGATTTAAATCTCTGTTAGAATTCGATTCAAAACTGAAGTAAGCTAAAACTTTAATGATTATTATTTTAGCCTATAGTAGGCAAGATCGCTTAAGTGAGAGTTCCCGTTTTTTCCCGAGTTTGGCCCCGCCTTGGAAACGAATCTTTAGGCTATTCTTTAGCTATTCCGAGCCGGGGCCTTGCTAGCATACTTACAAAAAAAAAAATGGCAGCCATTTCAAACTTTTTTTATTGGCCAAAATTTTGTTATTTTGTAATAACTCAAAACTGGTAAGTGCTATAAATGAACATTGTATAGAAGAAATGTTACGCGTAAATTTCTGCACAACCTTGCTCTAATAACTTTTTTGATAATCTAATAGTTTGCGAAAAAAACGCTTTAATACATGGCAGCTTTTTCTAAAAACTCACCAAATCTAAAATATGAATTAAGTAGTGAAGTTGGGGATTAAGAATTACTTACTGTGTGGGTAGACCTTGCTACGGTATCCTGACTGATACTTAGTAACAAGCTTTCTGCCCAGAGGTTTTACCCGCTAATATATTTTCAAGTAAACAAGCAAATTTTTTGCCAATTTACTCCCTGAGTTTTACCACCTTACGAGATGATTTTCTTAAATTCCTTTCCTGGTGTTAATTCACCCAACCAAAATAACCTCTGCGCAAAATTTCAAGAACCTAGGTCCAGTGGTATTTCCTGTGCATAGATTTACAATTTGTAAAAAAAATATTAAATTTGTTCGTAGTTGCAACATTTTTATTTTTTTGCAATCCCTTGAGGCTGTTCTTTAATAGTTCTGACCCAAGGTCCTGTTAGGATAGCAAAAAAGAACAAAATGTAGCAACAACGAACAAACTCTACTTTTTTCATACAAATTGTATACCACGCACAGGCAATACTACTGGACCTAGGACCCTGAAATTTTGCACAGAGGTTATTTGAATAATCTTAATTAATATCAAGAAAGGATTCCAAAAAATTCATCACCTAAGGTGGTAAAACAGAGGACGAAAATTTGTATAAAATTAACTTGTTTACTTCAAAATATATCAGCGGGTAAAACCGCTGGGCGGAAAGCTTATTACTAAATATCAGGCAGGATATTGTAGCATGGTCTACCCACACAGTGACTCTTAATCCCCAACTTCACTACTTACTTTATACTTTCTAATTTGTGAGGTTTCAGCAAAACTGCCATGTTGTGCTACGTTTTCTCGCAAACTATTGGATTATGAAAAGTTATTGATAACATTCATATGCAGAAATTTACGCTTAACATATCTTCCATACAATAGTTATTTGTAGCTCTTACCATTTTTGAATTATTACAAAATAACAAAATTTTGCCCAGTGAAAAAATTTTGAAACGGTTGCCATTTTTTTTTTGTAAGTAGACCAGCAAATCCCCGGTTCGGCATAGGTAAAGAATAGCCTAAAGATTAGTTTCCAAAGCGGAACCGACCTGGAACACGCACGGGAACTCCCAAATTTTTTTTGTATAGAAATTCTTACCTACTACTATGTTTGTGACACCGCCCAGTTTGTGACATAGATTTCAATAACTAATTATTTTCCGGTTCACGGCATTGTATAATTTACTTATTATCTTTCTTCTTCCAAAGAAAACATGAAAATTGGCCTGAAAATACCCTCGTCAATGCTGTCAGGCGTCAAGGAAATTGGAAAACGAATAACAGATTATTTTTATAGCGGGTCAATCAGACCCAGACCCATATTTCACAAAAGAATGATACCGTAATGAACTTATTTCTAAAAAATAATATCTTTCTCATATTACTGAAGAAGAAACAATTTGTCTAAAAATATCTTCATGATAAGGATATAAAAGCCCTATCTAAAGTTTACTGTAAAAATATCGCGGAGAAAATATGGACGAAAACAGACGTGTTATTTTGGCGAACTATGTCAACCGGCGCGTCTTGGGGCAGATAAACTTCGAGGGGTGCTCCAAAGAACCTCAGTAACCCTCGAAATATTTATGAGGTTGTAAATATGTAAAAAAAACTCGTGCAAACAATTTTCTTTTTTCAATTTTACCGTAAAAATGGGTAAGCACGTAAACTATATTGAATTAAGAAGTTTTTCTTTTAATAACTTTTGTTAAAGTGTGTTCTAAGAATAAAATAAAACATATAAAGGATAAAACTATTAATAACACTTTCTCCGGAAACATTATTTATTACAGTAACAAGTAGATACCCACTCTTGACCTAAATGTTTGACCTGACTCAAGTATACAACAGTATCAAATCTAAGATTTCGTTCGATAATAACGAAACAAATGTATTAAAATACATTTAAAGCAAATTGTGCCTCTTCAAATCAAACAAAATGGAACAATTCGGTTAAATGGCGAAAGCGAGTAACAAATTTTAATATCAGTTCCAAGTAGATTGAATAATAATTTTCCCAGTAACAATATTCCAATTTATTATAAGAAGAAGGGAGAGCTCGGGACGTAATTTCCATAAGGTGAAAGGAGCATCCACGGCGCGGTGAGGCGAGGCTTGGCTGTCAGATAACAATGTTTGGTCCTGCGGGAGTGTGTGGGGCAAATAGGACGTTCTCGGTTCCCACAGTCATGCGAATACGTGCACGACCCGTCCACAATAGTGATTTATTTTGATAGATGCTCCATTTGGTCGGACCTTGTTTCCTCGGGGTCAACCCGACCCGCGTCCATTTAAACAAGTTAAGGAAATTTGGACGTATTCTAAATGTCCCAATGTTCCAACACAGCATCCATCCACACCCAATTTCTGAATGTTTGACCTTGTAAAATACTGGGAAATTTGATTACACTTTGCGGTTTCTATGAGTTGTTATCTCGTACTACAAATGTGGAGCAGCAAAGTACATTCTTAAATTTTGAGTCGTGACATTTTCGGGGTTAAACGGGGTGCAAGGCTTCCAACGGATAAATCCCCGGGGGCTATAAAGCGGAGGATAACGTAGAGACATGATAAAATCTAGATTGCTTCGGTTCTTATGTTCTGTCGTAGGTAGGTACACCTAGATATTGGATTCTCCTGCATAATATTTTAATACATTTTTCAGCGTAGTACAATGTGTTTTACATTGTGTGCTTAAAGAAAAAATAAAGAGAATTCTTCAACAAGGACCATCTATTGTGATGATGTTTGTTTAAAGCAAAAGAAGCAGGTGTTTTATTGTTAGTACTTGAAATGATTGCATGTAATTTTTTAAGTGAAAGGGAGAAAAGATTTAATTTGAATATAGCTCTTAGATTTACAATTTGCATAGGTACATATTGTTTTACCTGAAAGAATCATCGCCCTGTCGAATTTTGCTAATTATCAGGGGTAATTTTTTGAGACTTTTTAATTAATGATCTCATCTAACTAAACCATATATTTTCTTTTCAGATAACTACAATGAAGTCCTTGACAACTTAATTTAGGTGAGTGACTATACATTTTCCCTTCGATTCAGTTATTAACCATCTCAAGGGCTATAAAGTCAAGATTTTAGTATGGCACAAAAGCCTTTGCTGTCTTCTGCTCGTTCGGATCCAATCTATTCATAACTGGTGGATTTCTGGACGCGAGCCAAGAAAGTAGAAGTCAAAAATTTCGTCGAGTTTGTGTCGTAGTCGAGTTATACATATATAAGTAGAATAAAATTGGGCGTAATTTTCTTTTCTTTTGAATAATTTGAGTTCATGCTTAGGCCTACGAGTATAACCACTAAGTCTAGAATATCTATTTAATATGTCTCAAAATGATAAAAAGTAATAATACTAAACTGAGATAAAATGAAACCACATAAGTCGACACCTGATTCGAAGAACATTGTAACTTATAATTACAATGTTATATAACTATTGTATATTTGGAATCCACGGTCCAATACGCACCTTTTGATGTATAAAACATGGTCCTAAGTAACCTGTAACTAGGTTTTTCTAAAGTACACTTTTCCAAATTTTCACAATTTCAGTCTTTACAAGACTGTAATTAAAGTTACAATACGGCAACCTTTATGATGTTAACAATTTTTCGTAGCTAAAGCATTGTATACAAATGTTACAATGTTTTTGACTCATATATATCAACATCTTAAGGTATATTTTGCAGCGTATATTCTGATACAATGTTATCACTCTAAATTTTTTTCCGATTGACTACAAAAAGAAGCAGTTTTCAGCGCTAGTAAAACAAGTTACAACTTTGAAAGTAAAGAAAATGAAAGTAAATTATACGGTAGTATTTCAAACTGTTGACCTTTTGTTGACCATATCTAGATCTTTCATATATTTCAACTATAACAATAAAGCAGTCTTTTACAACCTCGACACCGAAAATTCATTTTTTGTGTATTGATATTGATATAAATTATTTTTTAGAGTGTTTTTTTTTCACGAATCATTCATAAACCTTCTCATAAAATAACGTCTCGTGTTCACATTTGAATTACCACATAATTATTGGCCTCATACGTCTGAAACAGACGATTTATTCAGTGTCTGAGGCAAGATTTTTTATGGCTGTATAAGCCGATACGGGAGCGGCGTGACTTTTTGCACGCTCACTACAGACACTGCGTTGCCTGGGACGCAATTACCAGATTCCATTACCACATAGGTATATGTTATATTTGTGCGTAACAGTCTTTCTCAAAACTTACTAAGTCAATATCAAATTATCTGCCACAAAAGCGGTTTTAAAACAATAGTAACAAGCCTAACAGTGCCTTGTGTATTTACAATACGATTATTTAGTACGTTTTAAAGATATTACGCCTATGGTGGCTCTTCATTATTAAGTATAATTAATAAACCGAGTAAAATTAATTCCATCAAAAACATTCTGTAAAAAACTAGCTAAGTCTCGATAGAGCTGCTTGTTTATCTGTAAAAAGTAATGAAATCTAGACAAAGTTGTACCTAGTCTAAGGTTCCTTACTGCGATTTCTTTAAAATTATTGTTAATGTTATACGACTGGCCGATGACTCTCCAAGACTCTCTAAATCCAGTATGTCACTTTTTTACCGTGTAATCTTCTTCATATAGCATATAGCATGCATTTCCTCTTCGTATGCTCACTAAATTTATAAGAATCTATCAAAATATAAAAACAACTCCAACATTCATTGCACAAATAGAGAAAATGAACTAAAAGAAGAAACAGTTCAACAAGATGGCACGCTCAATTGCACACTTCATCACGTTATTTATTTATAAGACTTCTGTAATATTATTCCATTATCTAAACATCGGACCGATGATCTGCCCATTAGCCACTTTCCGTCCCTTAGCTATCACACAGTCACTGCTTTTGTGCATCCCACTTCTTCCAGGCACATCACATCAGCTAGTAAAGTTTCCTGCCCGCACCCTGTTGAGCTTAGCTATCATTTTACGTACATCCTTCAGCTTTATATTAAGTCATCAGATTTTAGTATTTCAGATACAATCTCGAAGTTTTATACCGATCATGGCAAGCTCTGTGGGTCTCTCTGTGTCTGTTTTATGCAGTTTCCTTTGTTAGCACCTACACGTGAGCGTAGAAAACACACGTTAGTGCAAATGACGATCGTACAATACTACCTAAATATTTCAAGAGGTCCTTTTGATTTCCAAAAATTCGAACATTCGAGACCAATCCAGAGTTGCGCCATATTTATTTTCCGGTTTGTTGACTGGAACGGTTTCTCACAAAAAATGTAGCTTGTTAATTTTTACAGATCTTAGTATATGTGTGAAGCTATTAATGTTATTTCATAGTGTCAATTTATATATGATAGAACACACACATACACAGCTATTTCAGATGAAGTAACTGTTTTTTTATATCAAAATATTTATATAAAGTTAAATAATTAATATATTATATTGTAAAGAAAATTATTGAAAACATATTAAATCACAAAATTACAATCACATTCTAGCCTCGTTAAACCACGTTTTTCTTTTTTACAATATTATAACGCATATTTTCTTAGACATAATGTTTAAAATCAGTTCGTAACAACCTATTACAATGTTTTGTGTTAAATTTTGTATGAATATGTGCAAAAAATGATGTTCGTAAGTATACGTTACAATGTTATTCAGTTAGTGATTCGTTATCTGATTTTAAAAGTATAATTTGGTAACGTGTAGTTACAATGTTATAAAGACTCAAAATGATTAGTTTCACAATAACAGAACATTGTAACTCAACGAAAAAGGGGTTTTTCTAGGGTTTCTGATGATTTATAAAATAAATGGTTATGCCACTTGAAAGATCATACCTTTTTATGCTAAAATATCACAAAACTTGTGAAATCTGCATCACTAGAAAGATATTAACGTTAAAAAACCGATACCAAAATCTTCAAACGGCTCCCCTGTAAAGTTAGCATTTTTGAGTTACAATGTTCTTCGAATCAGGTGTCGAGGTATCTTATCTATGTTTAATTGTTGAAGCAAAGCTCAGTTATCATGCAATAAAATGTTTTACTAATTAGTACAAAATTCCGTATTCTTATTCTCGGGATCATAAAGAGATACAACTCTATACAAAATAAAATAGTATCGTATTTCAGAATAACCCCGAAAAAAAATTTGTGCTTGTAAAATACTCGTTTCCATGCTTCCGGCGTAGTGTATAGACATCCAAATCGTGTGAATAGATATAACTCACGTAACTCATGTATCCACGAAAAAGCGGAAGAGCTCAATCACACTAATAATTAAAACCATCTTATTGAATAACTTGACAATGAGAAACAACTCAATGCAAATCATATCTGTATCTTATTTTTGAACAAGCCCAAAAAAATCATGTTCTCATAAAGAATCTCGTTTCCGTGCTTCCGTCGTTACAGCCTTGTGTGATATCCCTAACGTTAACCATATCACGACGTAGCGTAAGTGCTCAGGCCTACAAGAGTCGTCGAGCTCATCCACATAATAAATTGCGAAGTGCTCGCGCGATAACGCAAGACTCACGAAAATACACTGAAAATATTTTTCTTCCGCTCTTGGATGTATGGCTACGAAGTTTTACGTGAAATATTACTGTCTCTTATCTGTTTTGCGAAGTTTGGTTTTTAATGAGACCACTTTAACTTTTTGAGTTTATCCACTTTATTACCCAACGTGATACCTCAAGTAATAATCCGCTAATTGACGGACATGTCAAATGAGGTACTTTTTAAAATGTTCTGAAAATGACGTCATATTCCAGTACTAGCTGGCGCCCGCGAACTTCGTTTCGCCAAGGGAAGTTTATGAGCCGACAGAAGCGGCACATCATGCAAAACAACTTTTTCAATACAGAAATTTTCTTATCTCTTAAAATTTGGCCGAGCTCTATGTGTTCCGTCAGATAGGCAGACAGACAGGCCCTCCAGTGCTGATAGGTAAAGGTTCTCACTAATCATAAAATATGATCAAGACGTTTATCTTCCACCATACCACACATCAAAAATATCGCAAACTTTTTGCGTGATTCATGCACATTTAGGTTTACCACACAGACTTCTTCATCTTCCTTGCACCTTCTTATTTTGGGTGGTGTTTGTTTTTCTAATTTTTCGGCGCCATGGGGTTGTCGGGTCAGGTAGGTCTTCTTTTTTCGTGAGGTTAGTCATACACACTAACAGATTACGTTTTCAAATGTAGGAAGTGTGATATTGATATTGATTGTTAGCTGGTCCCCGCAAATTTCGTGTCGTTTCGTTCCTTATAGGTACCTACATTAAAAATACCAATTTCCACACCAGCGTCTTAAAATTGTATCCATCACGCTAATAATTATGTATTAATTGTTGGAACCATATTTCTAAAACAGTAGATGCATTGCCAGCAGATGCCAGCAGAAGCGTTCCGTCAAGCTGAACAACTTTTGCTTTGGAGCTATTTCAATCTTATAGTTTAGCTGAGCTTCTAGTGGTGTTTCTGGTGGTCTACATCAGCTACTCCAAACTTTCGATGTCTTTTCGCCAGCAGAAGCGTCCCATGAAGCTAAACAACTTTTGCTTTGGAGTCATATCTGTATCTCCTATAGTTTACTTGGGCTCCTGTTGGTGAACCTGTTGGTTTACATCAGTTACTCCAAACTTTCGATGTCTATTTGCCAACAAAAGCGTCCCATCAAGCTTAACAACTTTTGCTTTGGAGTCATATCTGTATCTCTTATAGTTTACCTGGGCTCCTGTTGGTGCAACTGGTGGTCTACATCAGGTACTCCAAACCTTCGATGTCTATTCGCCAGCAGAAGCGTCCCATCAAGCTGAACATTTTTTGTCTTGGAGTCATATCTGTATCTCCTATAGTTTACCTGGGCTCCTGTTGGTGCAACTGGTGGTCTACATCAGGTACTCCAAACCTTCGATGTCTATTCGCCAGCAGAAGCGTCCCATCAAGCTGAACATTTTTTGTCTTGGAGTCATATCTGTATCTCCTGTAGTTTACCTGGGCTCCTGTTGGTGCACCTGATGGTCTACATCAGGTACTCCAAACCTTCGATGTCTATTGGCCAGCAGAAGCGTCCTATCAAGCTGAACAACTTTTGCTTTGGAGTCATATATCTATATCCTATAGTTTAGCCGGGCTCCTAATGGTGCTTCTGGTGGTCTACATCTGGTACTCCAGACCCTAGAGTGGTAAAATGTATCCTAGATGTTGACCAGACTAATAAGGTATTACGCCACAAAATTTGGTTAAAATCCGTCCAGTAGTTTCTCCGTGAAAGATGGACAAACAAACAGACAAACAGACAGACAAACAGACAAAATTTTTTTTATCGATTGTTCTGAGATCTGTATCCTGAGCACAATTGAAAGTAAAAATCCTTTTTTTAAACCATCCCATGTACAGAATTGGTTTCGTTTCTGTTTTATTATATGTATAGATTTCGGATGGTGTCAAAACACTTTTATGTTATCTTTCAGTCTCATAACTTATCCCATCCTAATTCAATAGCTGGGTTTGTATATATTTTGGTTTTTAAATAGTACCTATCGTAAAAATAAGTTAAATGTATTTATTTTCCATTTTTCCACTTTCACCAAATGGTTAAATTAAGTTCGTAATACTTGAAGACAATAGTGTTATAAGCCAGCCAGCGAAGTACCGAATGAAGCCTGCTGGACGGTCATTCATTACTTAGCTATAATAGGTGAATATATTATACGGCTTAGGCTCAGGATCAAAATATCGGGTCGGTAGTCCAATCGGTATCCCACGCAAAATTAAAAGGAATAAGATAAGCAGTTACTTACATAGATAAACGTAGATACGTATAATGTATGTTTATGTAACGTAGAGCTTAGTTCAATGCGCTGGAAGAGACACAAAGTGTACGCCGCTAAATAGAGGTCGAGTGTTACACATAGAGGTCAAACTGTACTTAAATGACTAAAGGCACTTTAGTCTAATCCACTTAAGACACCCAATAAAACAACGACGGGAAATAAATCCCCTCTTATTAGAACTTGGGACCTGAAATAAGCCTCAGAATTTTCAATTTTATAGGCCAACCTTTACTTGGATCAGTCAGAAACTAAGTAAGGGTTTTCTAAGACCCCCTTGTGTTCGTTTGAATCAGATAAGGTGAATCGTAAGAAAACTTTGAGAGTACAAAATCACGTATGTAAGAGCAGACAGCTATCTCTCCGTAGTACGTGACCCACTTAATTGGGGAGGGTTAAATTATACCCGTATTTAAATCTCAGAGGTGCCGTCTGAGTCTGGCGTCAATCGATTCTGTTGTAAGTATGTTTTGGCAATTTGGCATTCCAAACTACTCTCACTCATTTAGTGTAGGCAAGACAGCGAAAGCAAGATAGTAAAAACAAGCTTATGATATTTTTAACATGAGTAATATTAGGCAAGTAAACATATTATTTACTTAATGTAACTTATTTTGCTTAATATGTTTACTTACTTTTTAAATTTTTATGTAGACTCATTTCGTAAAATCGATATTATGTCAAAATCGAGGCAAATTACGAAATGAAATAATAATAAAATAATGGCAGTTGCATAAACTAAACAATTTTTTGCGTAAAATAAATTTGACGCACTACAAAGGCTATTTCTTTTTAACTTTCCCAACAGGTACGTTTTAAATATTTGCTACGGCGTAGCGTCCGTAGCTCACAGCTACGACATTTGAGTATCATAATTTTTTTATTCTATTTTTCTTTGTAACCAGCTGCAACGCTGTCTCAGAGGGATTTTTAAAGTTTAATAACAAAACCGTGTTACGGTTAATGCGTTTAACCCTTTCACCTTGTTCTTTTTATTTTGAACCTGTTTGAGATTTTATTCCTATAATACACCTTGTTTGGATGAGTATCTAATGGCACATAAACGCATTTTTATTACTCGTTTTTCTACAAATTTTACTATTTAGATATTACCGTTCTTCAAAAATCTGTTATAGCTTGAACCTTTGAAATTCCTTAACGTTGAAAGTTGTTATTACTCCATTTTATTTGCTACAGCATTCATGGCCAAAGCGGGCACAGTTTTAAACTACGACCTTTGACTGCCCCGTAGATAATGCTCTTACGTGCTGAGTAATCGCTTCACAATCTGTCCCAGTAATCTCTTTGTGTGGCAATTGGAGCAGTAAGTTTCAGTCGACCGTTTTGCAAACGCTACTACCGTTTTATTTTTAATGGAACAAAAAAACATTGCGCCGCTGACTCTCGCAAACAGTGTCTTCCCCGGATGTTTTCCATCTGGAGAATGTTTATTTCAAACACGCTTTGTTAAAGTTTCTATAAATGAAATTGCGTTCAAATTAAGAATATGATAAACAATTTTGCTGTTTTTCAGATCGTAGGTAGCTGAAAGTTCTTTAATTAAGGTGAGCAGTCATACGATTGCCATATTATCCGGTTTTGGTAAGGAAAATTTCTTTCGTCTGACAACCGGATCTCATCCGACAAAAGTGTCATCCCAGCTAGCTAAATGATAAAAAATCTAAGGGAAAGTGTGGTTACCATTAGTCTGGTCTGTAGATATTACGGAGCACTCAGTCTTCATTATTGCGCGATTTGTCGCCGCTCAGCGCACGCCCGCCCTGCCATACCGCCGCCCGCCCAGCCTACACTTTCAAAATTAATTTAACACATTCGAAAGTACCTGGTAATTTATAGTTTAGCTCTCACATTTAAAAGTTTTTCTTAATGAGAAGAAAGAAGTTAATAAATGAATTCAAATCAAATATTTACACAAAATATTTAAACTATGATTATGCAAGAACATATCATCAGTATATCACATTTTTTGTAGAGTTTTCCCGATGTCAGACGTGGTGTAAATGGAAACCCTTACCATTTCATCAAGTCTGCATGTCTGTATGCCGCGCCCGCATATCTTCGTCTGTTTTGAAGCTATCGACATGAAATTCGTTGATAAAATAGATCATCTTGACCCAATTAGTAGATGTAGAAATGTTAAGAAAAATTATATCAAATGTTTTTTGACCCCCATATATACAAGTGAAAGGGGGTCAAAAATAATTTTCTCCTGTAATATTGAGTAGGGTATTTTAAAACTAAGGGGAGGAAACCATTAATTTAATAAACTGATCCATCCATTTGTTATACTGAATGCCAAACAAAATACTGTCCAGAAAATTACAGACAAGCTTCTACTTTTTGTGACGACAGCTGCTGTGAAAATGAAATTTGGCGCTGTTTCAAGGTCGCTCTCAATGCAAAAAAATATGAAAATACATTGCTTTGCACGATTCTAATAACTTAGATGTAAATTAAAATGAATACAGTAATAGTAATATTCATCATCATCATAACAGCCACAATAAAGTCCACTGCTGAACATGGGCCTCCCCCTATTAGGGGGGCATTTGCCATACTCACCACGCTTGGCAGGCGGGTTGGTGAGCGCAATGCAAGATATTGCAATGCGATTGTGAAATTCATCCAGGGATTGAACCCCTGGATGAATTTATCCCTTAGTCGCCTCTTACGACACCCACGGGAAAGATATGGGGTGATGCTATTCTAAGCCGGCACCACACGGCACCTAAGCCGGCACCACACGGCATGATAGTAATATTATTACGCGAGTAATATTGAGGACACTTATGGAAACCCTGAATTGCCTCATTTCTATGGTAAAGAAATATTTATTAAGGTATTTCTTGTCTTGAAAGTCAGTCAGACGTGAATAGTCTCTGTCGGTTAATGATTGATGTTGTAAATAAATAACTTCATATGCCCTATCTTTTTTTCCTTAATCCAGCAGCAAAGCCAAATTGAAATGACATCAAAAGTCCATTTGTTAACGTTTGCGGGCAGTTTTCCATTCGGCAAACAAAAACCGTCTCACTGATGTATGGCGGTGGTCGAGCCAGTTTATCGCCAGCACACTAACTTACCCATTTAAGAGACCAACTTTTACTGGTGTTGTCATACAAATACTAAGGAAAATCAGTATAAGTTGATCCTATAAAAAGTTAGTTTGACGTGCTGGCGAAAGTACTACCTACTTTAACGATTTATTTCAGAGATTTATGTCAACTATAACGGCCTTCGGAGCCCTGAAATACTATAGCGACATAGATATCGAGAGGCAGAATCTGATTATCTTTTATGACTTCAGGAGATCGGCGCAGTAACTTTCATTTGGAATTTCTCGTTATTTTTCAGTCATAACATTAATATTCACACCTTATGAATTTTCGGTTTTGACGAAAAGAGTGTACGAAAACCGAAAATAGGTTTAATCGTCAGCATCATTTATTATGTGACTGTCATAGTTTGTCCTTTGTATGGTGGCAGTCACGCACCGCAATATCGTCCGGTGATCCTATGAATCATGCCTGGTGACGTCACCTGTCACCATCCGCTACTTGACTGACAGGTCAAATGAGCTACTTTTTAAGACGACCGAAAACGATATTTTGTATGAAATTACTGAAATATGACGTCATAATTCAATATTTTGGATGAAGTTAAAACAAAAACTTTTAAATGTTTTTTGTGTTTAACAATTCTAACTTTTAATATTTTGAAAAACAATTAAATAGGTCTGAAGTATTTTTCAACAATGATTTTAAGCATACTACTAATTGTATTTTATTTGCGACCCAGTCAAGTAGCGAAATGCACGATTCATACTACTGTCAATAAAAACATTTATAATTAGGTAGGTACCTATGTCATAATTTGACCCTTTGATCTCGTCCATTGTCCTTATAAAAAACTTTGTCTGTTCAATTTTCTACGTAGGTAACGTAACATACACTTTTGGGAGGTATATGAATATCTTGAAACATAAAACCATGTTAAAAGATATCATTGCTAAACAAAGCTGTGAAACGAAAATGTTTATGCTCTCGTAAGAAGGGAAAAAAGGATTCTGAAACAGATGAAAAATGAAATTGGGGTTGGTTCCATTATCACATTATACAAACGGCTTATGCGAATTATTTGGAAAAGGTACCGAGGGGAAGAGAGTTTACTTTGAATGGCAGGTTAGAAGAATTGTAAGTACCAACCAAATGTAAGAGTTTCTATCTGAACTTAGCACGATGTATACCTACAAACTTACATAACTTTCAAGTTCTTTTTCTCGTTAGTGACTGAGACTAAGTTTGAAGCCGTTTTACCCAAATTTATTAAGTCAATATGCATATTTACTGTCCGATGGAGTAGTAGATAATGTATTTTACATCGAGGGTCGTGGGTTCGATACCCATCGAACACAAATATTTCACAAGTAAATTTTCAAGTACAGTCTGGTTGTTGTCTATGTAAAATACCTAAGTATAAATTTACTAAAAAGCATATTATATTAGTTATCTTGTTCCCATAGTAGTTCAAGTTTGCTTAATTTAGGGCTAGACGGTGCTGTAAATTGTCGTTCAGGGATATTTATTTTATACACTCTTTAAGGTTTCTGTAAACAGGTGTAAGTTTATTAGTTTAGTGTTGGATAGTTTATTACAAATCATCACCTCCTTGTCCTTATTACTTGGGGTTGGCGCAACATGTTTTGTTTGAACATAAAATCATGTTGCAATAGGATCGCCATGCATTGTAGGTAGTATCACCGCCGTGGTCGGCAGATATTGTAGCCAAGGTCAATAACTCTACGTCGCATTTTACGAAGCACCCTGAGTAGAATAGGGGTGGCAGTATTCTTTGTCGCTACCATTCAATAGTTTATTTCAAAGTCGGTCGTAATAGCCTGAAAGTTCATCAATTATTACTCTTCAAAAACGTTTCATAAAATTAATTGATATTGGAATCGCTGCGGAAGCTAAATTTAAATTTGATCAGATTATTTTCCAATTGAAAATCACTGGAGTGTTTCATCGATCAGCAACATTTCTGTTAGGGATGTGAAAAATAATCGCTTATATAAAAAAATAGAATGTTAATAATCGAGCAATTTTAATTAACTGATATTTCAAACATTAAAGTAAGAAAAATCTATTGGAGCCACGTATTCGTACCAACTAATTATTTCGGGTCGTGCATTACATCATCAGATAAAATAATCAAAACCTTATTTTTGATTTTGTTTCGGCATTTAGACGTTGTATTTTACTTCTGTCAGTAATTATAAGTTTTTTTTTATTAAAGATGAAATCAAGTAAACCACGTAAAAAATCGATGTTGTTTTTACTTTTTGGAATGAATCTAAATAGAAATAAACGATTGTAAAAAAATAATTGATTATATTTTCTGAAAATAAATAATCGATTATAAAAAAACGATTTTTGTTTAGGTACTAAAGTCGCAGCCACGATTTCTGTGCTGTATTCACCGCGGGTTTAATTAGTTCCGAACCATTGCGCGATAAGGTCCCTCACAGAAATAAGTTACGATTTTCATAACAAAGTAGGTAAATAAGATTAGAGAGACGTGATCCGCCTTCAGGGATTAGGCACCTCAAAGGGAATTCTCGGTAAAACAAAACGTACTATCGGCTGCAGCTCATGTTGATATATGGTTACATTAACAGTCACAGCAGTCCACTGCTAGACATGGGACTTTCCCTATTGAAGTATACCCATACGCACCACGCTTGGCAAGCGGATTGGCGAGCGTAATGCAAGATGTTGCGTTCTCAGGGAACGCTGGTGCCCTCTAGATGAATTTCATCTCGAGCTTAATTTATCTCTTAGTCGCTTTCTACGATAGCTACGGGTATAATTTGGTGTTATGCTATACAAAACCGGCATAACACATCAACAATGATTAGTAATCTCTTGAATGGATAACATGACCCACCGCTGCGATTGATCCTACAAGAAAACAAAAAGGATCATGTTCGGCACATATCGACACGCATCGACTATTTTCCGGAAGCAAAACGATTCGACTGAGGTACTAAATTGTAACGATTTGACCCCGGCTTTTTTACTCCACGGCCGATAGTTCCAGTATTTTCCGATTATTTCAACGAGGTCACTCGCAGCAACTTGAAAAAGGTGTGCGTTTCGGGACTTTGAACATAACGGTACTACCTATATTGCTGTAGCCATCTGTAGCTGTTGAAAAAACTTTGTAATAATAACCCTAGTCCAAAAGTTTATTTATGCCTCGGGTTTTCTAGTGGACTGTATGACTCTTCTCTAGAATTATGCAAAGCGTTTGCCGGCCATAATTCATAGTCAGCCGCAGGGGCTTACGAGTATTTGCTTTTATCAAATAAACGTTTACTTAAGCCGCCATAACGGGCAGTACTTCACGCACAATAAACCAGATTACTAAGCAGATTACCCTTAGTGTGTGATGTTCGTAATATGTTTTACCTCTTAATTCTAATTTTCGTCTTAGATTAAGAAGATTAAGTACCATGTTTGTGTAACTTTGCCCACGTCAATAAGTGCGTCTAGTTTGGAAGACCACCTACTTGTACACTTCTGGGACTTATTTGTATTAGGTAGGAAATGTTTATCAAAAATATACCTGTACGGTTAATCCACCCCGGGCATAAACGAACACCTCAATAACTATATCCTTTAGGTGTGCAACGATTTGAAAAGAAATACTAACCTCTTTAAAACACAAGTCCTTCAATAGTATGTCTAACAATTTCCAAGATATCGTTTGCTATTTGATGCCAGCTGAGAAGTTGTAGATACATATAAAAGTGCGAGATGAGCGAGCACTCGTAAATCAGCGACGCGGCACGGGGAAATCGATAGGATGGAAGCATTCCGAAGAATCCCGATAGAGGGACCAAACTGATTATTACAGCGGCACCGAACGACTCTAGTGTTATCTGTAACTAACTTGTAAAGACGGATCTTGTTAATGTCTTTTTGCAGGCCGGACGGATGACAAATGCTGGCCGGTTATCAGACGGATTAGGACAGCCTTTGCTTATCTTTTCTTTTGTTTTACTAGGCCCAACTTTACACGAGTTTGATTTGCTTTTCGAATTCAATTAACTGCCGCCTTTTGTTCTAATCATCAATTTAGAACTTCAGTCAGTGCGTTACAGATTAAGTTTATTAAAGTTGTAAAGTACTACGGGATTCAGCTAGGTCTGCGGGCGAAGCGAGCTACGGGCAAAGTTATTTGATTAATGAAGATAAGTTCGAGTGCTGTCGATACTTGAATGTAGCTGAAAGAGTTTGTAGGTCGCGAACATTGTTAGGCCGAGGAAGCCGACGCTTGTTCTCATTAAAGTCACTACGTCACGTCGCTGAATAAGTATTATACAACGCTCTCACCGAATACGAAAAAGACCATTACCGGAGAATGCTCTTGTATACTTACGTACTCGTTGGAACATGTTTGTTCTTCAATAGAATGTGTACGTTGCTGCTAAAACGTTTTACTCGACAGCGTTGTGAGTATGTTGGTTCTCAGTGTTAAGCTAAGTAATCGCCATATATTTGCAATAAATTTTCCCCGGGGAATCAGAACGGTTAGGGTCCATCCAACGGGGTAATGGTTATAGCGTTGTAAAGACAGGCTATTTTACATTGAAATGGATATCGGGTCACCGTTAACGATAACGCTTTTGACTTCTGAATTCAAAGTGTTCTGATGAGGATTTATGACAAATTGGTTCGTAATTGGATTAACGAAATTCAGAAATTTGCTGGTAGTGAAATTGGTGAATAGAAAACTGTTTCAAGTAAACTAGTCACTCAAGATCTGGTACCTACCAGTAAACAGATAAGTTGTTTTGAAGAACTTTCTTCATTAACATAAAATTAAGATTGCACTGGACAAGTAGAAGTTTGTATCAAGTCGCTAATGGACTTGATATAATAACCGGTTGGAATTATTCTACATACTAATTTACAAAACGAAATTTTCGTCTTATCTTTGTAGTGATTCCGGCTACAAAAGTTCTACAGGCCGTTTATTGTATAAGGTAGGTTGATCCTTTGTTTGTCTCTAGACTTCTTTTTGCGACAAACAGACTCCAAGTTTTTGTGTGTTTCGGCGCCATGCGTATTTTCTTTTTCAATCAAATGTTGACAATAATTGATGAGTGCTTGTCTTTTGAACTTGAACTTATACAGTGTGTCTTTAGGGAGATAGAACAAATCCCCCCGTGGGTTTTTAGTCTGGAAAACTAAAAAAACTTCGGTCTTTGCAAAATCTTAAAATTCATTATTTTAGCTACCTATAAGCAATGATTTAACCCGAGGTTATTATTATGAGAAATCAAATTTAATGAAAATTCCTGAAGTAGCAGAGCAAAAACATGCTTTACATCTTTCAATATACAGTTACTTATATTTGTCCATCTTGAAAATCATACCTTATAGTTTAGTGCCACAATTTTAGATCCCACACGAAGAGAGAGAGAGATTACCTATTTTTCATCAGTTTTTTTTGCATAGAAACATAAATCCCATTTTTAATTGAGCTATCTTGAGCAATATCGTTTCGTGTAGCATATCTAAGATTATAATCCTTAGCTCACTGGTGGTTAGCTCATAATCCGTCTATTATCTGCGTGCGTTGAACGTTGGAGCACTATATCTCCTGAACAGGAAAATTATAATGGGGCAAGGTTTTGAATTACCTATCAGTTCCTTTGTTAAATTTTTTTAACACCATTATTTTTACAGAATTGAACTAGCTAGTACCTATACTGTTTTAATTTTGTACTTATTTTTCTCTTTTTGTTTCTTTAAACATAAACAAAACAATGATAGATGGAAAATAATTTGTAAAACTATGACAAGTAAAAGGTAAAATAAAAAGGACAAGGGTTGAATAGGTACAAGTTTCTTTGTATAAAATCTCTTGAAATCAATCTCTCACTTCATTTTATTTGGGCGTGACCCAAACAGTTTTTTTTTTTCGTTTGGGACACAGACTCGTTCAACGACCCGATGAACCCTGGTGTCAGAGTTTTTTGACCGCCTACTGCAAGTAGCAGGCCTCTGACATGGTTTTGTAACGACCGCCATCATAGACAGCAACCGGGACCGACGGCTTAACGTGCCCATCCGAAGCACGGAACCATCTTACTTGCAGACAATCAGGTGGTTCAGCCTGCAATGTCCTAACCAGACTGGGAATAAATTCACAAAGTGATAAATATCAACTTTGTGAGTAACCCCACCGGGAATTGAACCCGGAGCCTTTACGTGGCAGGCAGGCATACTAACCACTGCGCCACATCGGCTGACCCACACAGTAACGACCGTTGCTGTTGCATGTACCTTTCTGATGATACAAATTTGATTTCCGATGCCCTCAGATGCATAAAATTTTAAAATTCCCTTTCAGATGCATAAAATAACTCAACGCAAGTTTCTGTCCTGCGCTTTTTCAACGCACGTTATAGCGTTACTTTAGCGAGGCTATGTGTGGGCTACGCCTTAGCTTGTTTATTTTTGAAATGACTTTTTTTAGCCTAAACCCCCTATCTACGCTAATGAATATCCTTTTCATTATTCCAAATAAACCTATCGAAGCGGAAACTAGGAAAAACTTCCGGATGATGACCAAGCCATGACTCTCCCGTTTTACGAGGAAAACTGTTGAAAAACATGGCCGAAGGCGGGTAATGAATGAGAAGTGGAGTTTGTTTCGAACTCGACATCGCAATGAGAGTCACGTACAACCTCGTTCGAGGGTAAAACCGGGGATAGTTGATTTGTTCCCGTTTTAATGCTTGCGCGTCGTCAGTCGTTTGATTGTTTAGCCATTTCTGTGGTTTACATGTAATGTCTGATCGCATATAGGGGATAAATAATCTTAGGGCTCAAGTAAGTGGAGTTTGTACAGCCTCATTCTAGGGTGAAACCCGATTTGTACCCATCGTCAGCCGCTTGGTGGTTTAGCGATTTCTGTGGTTTACATATCATGTCTGATCGCTTAAAGGGGATAAATAATCTTAGAGATAAAAAAATATTAGGGCTAAAATGAGAAATTCTGTTGAAGACTTCAGTTTTTAAAAACATGGCTGGAGGCGATGAGAATTGGAGTTTGTTTTGAACTCGACATCGCAATGAGAGTCACGTACAGCCTCGTTCGAGGGTAAAACCGGGGATAGTTGATTTGTTCCCGTTTTAATGCTTGCGCGTCGTCGGCCGTGTGATTGTTTAGCGATTTCTGTGGTTTACATGTCATGTCCGATTGCATATAGGGGATAAATAATCTTAGGGCTGAAATAAGTGGAGTTTGTTTCACGCTCAACAACCCAATGATAGTCACGTACAGCCTCATTCTGGGGTGAAACCCGATTTGTTCCCGTCGTCAGCCGTTTTGTGGTTTAGCGATTTCTGTGGTTTACATGTCTGATCGCATATTATTATAGCGGATAAAATATCTTAGGGCTGAAATGAGAAATTCTGTAGAAGACTTGGCTGTCTTTAAAAACATGGCTGAAGGCGGGTAATGAATGAGAAGTGGAGTTTGTTTCGAACTCGACATCGCACTGAGAGTCACGTACAGCCTCGTTCGAGGGTAAAACCGGGGATAGAGTCTGGCCAGCGAGTCTTTGGACACGGAAATGGCGCCAATTTTAAAAATCTTTCACATGTTAACACTGAAAAACTACAATAAAACAATTTTGATACTTACTATTTTTTTGTTTTCTGCTCTTTAGTTTGTGTTTACCTTGCCTACCGGTATGTATGTATGATGTATCTACCGGGAGTAACAGAAAGCCGAAAGAAGGTCAAGGTACTCATGAAACTGAACAACTTTCTATCAAAAGAATACACGTTAATATACTAATAATCAATTTTATTCACTGAGACACTTTAAAGGCACTTATAACTTCACAGCAATAAAATATGTAGAACTAGCAATATAATTAAATTATTCCGATACATACTTTCAGCACAGATTTACCAATTTACCGTTAGCTCCGACAGAATCTCTGCACACAAGTTTTCCGTTCGACGCTCAGAAAAGGAATGATAGAAAAATACCGGCACCGCCTAGATTGAACAGATTGAACAATATGATTGAAAGACCGGATAAAGGCCGTAGCACACAAATGTGCGTCTCACTAAAACCGCACCGCCTACCACAGACTAATTCTAAAAACCGATAAAGGCCAGCCACACCAACATCGATCGTCGTACAGACAGCGCGCGTACTCATTGATGTGTCTAGGCCTTTTCATGTTGCCGCTCTCACCACAGACAATACACTTAACTTTTTCTTATAAAATGCCTGGAATACCGTATTTTGAGACGTCAAGTGCAGTCATATGTTGCGAGCGACAACATCCGGCCGTCCTGCATACGCATTCGTCCTCGGATGCGTCAGTGTCTGGTGCATCTGCGGAGAACAAACACATTTCATTAGAATACCTTATTCACTCATCTCAATTTTAACCAAACTCATAAATCCAAACAAGATTTTTACTGTCCATATCTCGTTTAAATTTATGCGTTAAGAAATTCCTATAATATTATACCATTTAAATAGTAACTGTTCCATCGGCGGCCAGTATATTTTCAATGGTATAATTTGTACCTCCAACACACACACTCACACTCATGCACAATTTGAACTATGCTGTTCCATCGACGGCCAGCTATCCTGTCATAGTCCTGGTTTTATTCTAGGCGATGCCTTGGGCCAACCCTAGAACTCCATTACCAGGAACCATGTGCTACTTTCAAATTGTGATAATGCGATAATATGTGTGTTCGAAGCATATGCACTAGACATCTACATTTTAAACAATGATCAAACATTTAAAAAAAATATACTTCATTTCAATTTATCAATTTTACTCAAATTATAACTTGAACAAATAATACATATTATATAAAAGTCTCATACCTGACAACATCCGAGGGCTATCCATGAGCTAGTTCTGGTCAAGGTCAGTTAGTCTTATCCAGGGCTTCATATTCTCGACACAAGTAATACCCTCATATCGCCTGGATGTCCGATCTGCCCCTCGCATGTCCTCTACTTTGTACCGGTCATGTCCTAGAGCTTCTGTAACTTGAAAGGGTCCTTTAAAAATTGGAAGCAACTTTTTACTTTGCCCATCATTTGATTGACTAGGAATTTTAATAACTACCAAGTCCCCCTTGTTATATATTGGTGCGTTTGCTCTTTTTGAATCAAACATTTGTTTCTGTTTTTCGGCGCTCACTTTAATATTATCATCTACCATTTTCCTCAAAGCAGTAACATCTACCTCAGATTCTTCAATTTCGCTCATAGTCCGGTCAGAGTTCATTTGTAGTCTATAGCCGAAAAATACTTCGCTAGGAACCGCGGAAGTTGTTTTATTAATTGTAGAATTTATTCCTTGTTGAATACTTGTAATGTGCTGATCCCATTTGTTATAATCTGTGAGAGAATTTTGTTCCGGAAAGTTTCCGGCCGAGAAATTCTTGTTTCCAAAATCTACTTAAACAGGGCCCAGCAACGAATTGCTTACCGAGCAAACGATGATGCCGTTTCTTTGTGAGTTTAAGTATGACAGGAATCAGGTATTCAGGACACTTTAGGAGCGCAGGAATAGGGAATAACCTAAACTCACAGCGCTGGAACATCCGCTCGTTCTAGAACTCCTTTCCTCCAATTTGCACTACAGTTCACAGCTCGACATCACATAATGTTTTTTAACACAAAATAACTAAAAGATTTCTCTCCGAATGAGAAATCGGCCCCGTTGGCCTCCAATCATTTATAATTAAAATACGTAGCTATCTGCAGCCACGACGCGAGCGACGACTCAAAGTGAGGTTATGTTACCGGCGACCACGTTGGCCTCAATCAAAAGCCGAAACCAAAATTCACTTGGTTCACTTCCACCGCACAGGAAGCCATGGCTTGTGGCAAATAGCACACGAGAAAACCGCCAAAACACCTTAATTTTACACCACTTAAAACTAAGATTCGCTTCAACAACGCTAGCGTAAAGATGACAGACAGGGCGGACCGAAAATGTTGCCAGCACCGTCCGCTCAAAAGATACGAAACCGTTTTTGATACGAAACTAAACATTCACCCGCCCCGGACCGACACATCGGTCCGCTCTATGCATGGCAGGCGTGATAATGTAGCTACTGCTCGCTTAAGGACTGAATCCCCCACCTGAACTTCTGCAACTCGAGGAGTGCCATCACTACCCGGAAACAGGTTGAGAATGCGCCCCCGGCGCCAACGCAGTGGCGGTAGGTTGGCATCCTTAACCAGAACGAGATCCCCAATGCAGGGGTTCAGTCCTGTCCGTCCACTTAAGGCGTTGCTGCAGAATGTGCAAGTACTCAAGCGACCAACGCTTCCAAAAGTTTTGAGTCATTTGCTGCAGCAACTGATAACGCGACAAACGATTGCTATTCACCTCCGTATAGGATATTCCGGCAAGGCGTTAAGTGGGCGGCCAATTAAGAAATGCCCTGGCGTCAGGGCCTCTAAATCATTTGGGTCTGAGCTGAGCGGACACAAAGGACGTGAATTGAGTACAGCCTCAATTTTACAAAACACGGTCGCCAGCTCCTCAAAAGTCAAAATTGTTAACCCTACGACGCGCAACAAATGCGTCTTAGCGGACTTTACAACCGCTTCAAAAATACCACCCCAGTGAGGGCACGCTGGTGGATCAAACACCCAGGTAATGCCCTGACGGGAGAGGCCCGTGCTGATGGCTTCTTCGTTCTCCCGTAAGAACGTTACAATTTCTTTCATACACCGATCAGCACCCTTAAAGTTGGTACCACAATCCGACCTGATCAGCGCTGGTCGCCCTCTTCGCGACGTAAATCTCTAGCGCTGCCAAAAGGCCTCCGTAGAAAGGTCGGCCACGAGCTCCAAGTGGACGGCCTTGGTGGCCAGGCACACGAACACGCACAAGTACGCCTTTATAGACTTTGCGTTCCGCAGGCGTGATGCCTTTACCATGAAAGGGCCTGCGAAATCCGTTCCCACACCTGCAAACGTCCAGGCCTCCGTCACCCGGTCCGGTGGAAGATCTCCCATCTGTGGCTGCATTGTGGCTGCCTTCAAGCGGTAACAAGGCAAGCACCTAAACACAACGCTACGTACCGTTCGTCGTCCCGATAAGATCCAGAACTCGCGCTGTAGAATGGCCAATAGCGCATTACAGCCCGCGTGCGAGTTTTTCTCATGACGATCCCTGACTAAGAGCTCAACTAAGGGTCCCCTTTTGGAAGTAACAGTGGATGCCGAGCCGAAAGGGCAGGCTAGCGTTCCGAAGTCTGCCTCCAACCCTGAGCATACCTTGCTCATCCAGGAATGGGTTGAGGCGCACAATTCCTCCCTTCAGCTTTCCACGTCCATCCCTGAGCAGCCTGACCTCCTCTTCAAAATGTTCCGCCTGGACGACTCTAACCAATGAGCATAGAGCCGCATTCCGCTCCGCAGGCGAGAGGACAGGTGTAAAGTTCCGTTCTGCTTGAGGCTTCCTGCAGTTGTTCACGAACCGCTTGATCCAACCTGTCACCCCAAGAAGCTTGTCGAGGGAGCTATACCGTTCCAGCAAGAAAGCTGGGTTAGGCTTCGGTACGAGTTGCCCCACGTTCACTCGCAAACCTCGATCAGGTGGCCCAAGCGGCGCCCTGCACTCGTTGAATGGCCATTCCTGCGGCGACTCAGTCAGCCATTGAGGTCCCCACCACAGTGGGTGACTCACCAAATCAGGTGCCCTGCACCCGCGCGAAGCGCAGTCTGCTGGGTTCCATTCTCCCGGTACGTGCCTCCACACTAACGGAGTTTCCGACCCCGTAATCTGTGACACCCGATTTGCCACGAAAACCTCAAGTGTATGTACCGACGTCTGCAACCAGCACAGAACTATCCGACTGTCAGTCCACGCGTACACCGTTTCATCCAAGTTGATGGTACCACGCAGATTGCAGGTTACATGATTTAGCAAGCGCGCTAGAAGAGCTGCCCTGCCAATTCCAATTTGGGGATGGTCCATCTAGTTCTGACTGGTGCCACCTTACTTTTGGCCATAACCAGACGCACGTGCACAGTTCCCGTTGAACTTGCTGTCCGAAGGTATACAGCTGCCGCGTACCCTCGCTCCGAGGCGTCACAAAACCCATGTAGGGTAGCCTTACATCCCACCGATGGGACTAACTTGCGGGGTATCGCGATGTGCACAATCCCTGGTAAGGTGGTCACAAACTTGAGCCAATCCTTCAACAACTCTCCGGAGAGTTGGTCGTCCCATCCTAAGTTGGCTAGCCACAACCTTTGTAAAAGCACTTCGCCATGAACGTAACCGGGGCGATCCATCCGCTAGGATCGAACGTTCTAGCGATTGTCGACAGTACCGACCGCTTAGTCCAAGTTTTCTCCAAAGGTCGGGCTCGATCTTGTACGTGAATACGTCATGCGTTGGCCTATATTGCACCCCGAGGATGCCCAACGTGTTTGGATTGTCCGGGTTCTCAAAGAGGTGCGGGTCCTGATGGAACTCGCCTGGCAAACCAGCCAGGAGCTCTGGGCAACTGGACAACCATTTCCGCAACTCGTAACCTCCTGAACCCATGATCGCGATCAACTCGTCTCGTAGAATTAGCGCCTGCTCCACGCTATCAGCACCAGTGCAGATATCGTCCACGTAGACGTCGCGATCCAGTACTGCTGCGGCTCGAGGGTATCTTACCCTTTCCTGTGCGGCCAACTCTCGCAGCGTACGTACTGCCAAATACGGACTTGGCTTAAGTCCATACGTCACCGTGTTAAGTTCGTATGTGACCATCGGCTCATCTGGGCTCTCACGCCACAAAATCAGCTGATACCGACGGTCATCCGGATGTATCATGGTTTGGCGAAACATCATTTTGACGTCTGCGACGAACGCTACCTGGTGTAACCGAAAGTCTGTGAGAATGTCCACAATGTCCCGGTTCAATTTAGGACCCGCGTGCAAACATTGGTTCACAGACACACCATTCGAGGTAGGAGCAGAACCGTCAAACACCACCCGTATTTTCGCCTCAGGTGACTTCAAGACAGCCAGGTGTGGAATGTAATAATGCTCGACACACCTCCAATCCAGGCTGGACACCGACATGTGGCCCAATTGAATATATTCCCGCATGAATTCTATATACTTCTGCCGAAGTGCTGGGTCTCGCCTCATCTTCCGCTCCATTCCGAGTAGTCTCCGTTCCGCGAGCTGTCGCGAACTACCTAAAGCGGGGCGGTTTGGGAGAAAAGGTAGCCTGGTCACGAATCTGCCTGACGGGCATCTCGCAGTGTTGTATTGATAGAACAACTCGCACTCGTCATCCTCTGGCTTCCGTCTGTCCGCCGTGGGCGGCTCTTCAGACTCCCAAAACCTCTGCAGCACCTCTGACAGCACACTACCATAGAGGACCGGATCCCCTTCTGGTAGGTCCTGAGGTCTCCAAACTGGGCCGAAAACAACATACCCCTGTGGTATCTACGGCCACCAAACCAGTTTCCTGGAGTACCTTCTTCCTACCGCACCATAATCTCCCGAGGACGTCTGACCCGAGAAGTACGTCCACCGTACCAGGAGTATCAAAATCAGGATCAGCTAACTCCAACCCTGTGGTTAACCCTCGTACCGTTGGTGGTAACCTAACCTGAGGGAGTTTCCCAACCACTTCATCCAGCACCACGGCTGAGACTTGATAGCTGACCCTGTACATGTGCTACCTAATGCGAACTCAAAGTTCGTCTGACCCCGAATGTCAGGCACATTTAGGCCCCGATGCCTACAGCTTCATCCTCGCTTGGCCGTACATTTAGGCCTAGCCTACTCACCAGCTTACTCGATACAATACATCCCTGAGCCCCTGTATCCAGTAGGGCTCTTACTTGAATGGTCCGGCCACCGTATCCCCATACCCAAATCTTAGCCGTTGGCAAAAGTACCGTGATTGGACGGGGAGCCGAAGCTGATGAGTAGGCGGCGATTACCTAGCGGGAATCTAAACGCGGTGAGGCCGCGTCCCGCGGGGTATCCTCACTACCCAAACCTGTGTATGGGTCCCACTCCTGCTGGTAGGAGGTCTGCCCATAAAGGCCATGGCTGGAGTTCTATAGTACCCCGACGGCAAACGTCCGTACCGAGGTTGCGCCTGTAGCCGCGGGTACTCAGGCATAGGCGGGGGCATGCGTGGGTCTTGAGACCCAACCAGGTGGCTCAAGCCCGCAGAATACTGCATGTACCCTGGTGGCTGCCTAGTGCTCCCTGACACCCGCCCGTTGAATCCCGTACCTGGGATGGGTGTCCTTGGCCACGTTCCTGTGCCGCTCTTCCCCAATCCGGCACCTGCTGCCGTGGTGGGGATTGTCCCCACGTCCTTGGGTAAGTGGGCTCCGTCTGTTGACGTCCCCCTGCCTGTCCCTGTGACCGATGCGGAGGTGGGCTCCTCCTTGGAGGGGTGGGAGCGTTGCTCCTCCCTTGGTGGGCAGGCTCCTTCGCTGATCCGATCCAGCGCTGCCCCGGCGCCTCCGGAGCGATTCATGCAGAGCAGCGGATGGTGTGCACCCTGGCAGTACCTACAGTTGGTGCTTGAAGGGCACTCGCACCTGATGCGGCCCCAGGCACCGAAAACACCAACGCCTCTGCTGTGCCACACCCCGTCTCCTCTGAACCCGCTGCGCAGCAAACTCCTGACACGCTGCCACCCCGTGGCCTGTCTCCCTGCAGTAGGCACACCCTGATTCCAATGCGGTGTTGTACCGCCTGGGTTGCCCACTGTTGCCTCCTCGCGCCGGTGCACCCGGCCGTTCCGGGTGGCGAGGGGCAGAGGTCTCCTTGCGAGGGGCTTCACCAGCCTGGACGTCCACTCGCCTGCTTTCGGCCTCGAGGAACGACTTCAGATCCTCGTAGGTCGGGAGGTGGTCCGAGGACTTGCCCCATGTAGCTGCTCGAATCGAGCGACCATTTCGCTCGGCAGGCGGCGAAGCACTGTGTGGACCAAGATATAACCGTAGCCCGCCACTGGCAAACCCTGTCGCTCTAGTGCGCTGACCGCGACACTGACTGGGTGGAAGATTTTCTCGCGGAGGTCCGTACCTCGCGTTATGGTTGGTATTGACAGCCACTGGTCTAACAGCCTGTCTACAATCAGGCGCTTGTTTCGATACCGGTCGGTAAGGATCTTCCACGCCACCTCATAATTGCTATCCGAGACAGCCAAATGCGTCAGCAATTCATGAGGCTCTCCATGTAGCCTGGACATCAGCTGAGCCATCTTGTACGCCAGCGTTATGTCCGTCCGTGTGTGGACCACACTGCTATACAGGTCCTCAAACGCCGGCCAGTCGGCGTAATCGCCTGCAAAGACTGGAACCGTAACAGGCGGAAGAGGCACCTGTAATCCTTGTCCCACTTTACCACGGAATGGCTTTTCCTTTCCGTCACGTCGCCTAGATATGTCCGCAGCTGCCTGCGCAATGTCCTGTGCCAGCTCCAAGCACTGGATTACATCGCCCTCAACCAGCTCCTTATCTTCAGGGTTAGGAGCTTCCTCAAGGAGCATGAGGCACTCTGTGAGGTGTTCCGACACAACCCGAACCCGTTCATCTGCCTGTAGTGCACTTTTCAAGAGCGCGTCCTCCCGGTCCTCGCGGCCGATCATTGCCGCTGTGGTAGTAAACCACCTTAATTCTGTCTTTATAGCAGCCTTATACCTGGCGATCGAGGGAGCCATGGTACCAACTTTTACACACTCGACTTAATAGAACGAAAAACCAATAAACAAATACCACAAAATAAATGTTAGTTGACTGGCCTAGACCTTACCGATAAGGTACCGTTCACTAGGCAAACAATACAGTCACAGAAAAAGACCGAAACAATATTTTCCAAAATTAATAAAATATGTGGGTAATATAAAAAACACGCTTAATACTAAATTACGGCTAACTATGTTGCAATAAAGCAACCACGCTCTGCTACCAAAAAATGATTGATTCCGAAGCTGATCTTAGCGCAGTGGAAGCAAATTAAAGTTATCTTAAAATCTAAAACTAAATGGTCGATCAGCCTCGGAACAACATTTGACTACGATTCGTAGTGCTCTTTACTATAGCTAAACAAAATAAATTTAATGAGAGAATTTTGTTCCGGAAAGTTTCCGGCCGAGAAATTCTTGTTTCCAAAATCTACTTAAACAGGGCCCAGCAACGAATTGCTTACCGAGCAAACGATGATGCCGTTTCTTTGTGAGTTTAAGTATGACAGGAATCAGGTATTCAGGACACTTTAGGAGCGCAGGAATAGGAATAACCTAAACTCACAGCGCTGGAACATCCGCTCGTTCTAGAACTCCTTTCCTCCAATTTGCACTACAGTTCACAGCTCGACATCACATAATGTTTTTTAACACAAAATAACTAAAAGATTTCTCTCCGAATGAGAAATCGGCCCCGTTGGCCTCCAATCATTTATAATTAAAATACGTAGCTATCTGCAGCCACGACGCGAGCGACGACTCAAAGTGAGGTTATGTTACCGGCGACCACGTTGGCCTCAATCAAAAAGCCGAAACCAAAATTCACTTGGTTCACTTCCCCACCGCACAGGGAAGCCATGGCTTGTGGCAAATAGCACACGAGAAAACCGCCAAAACACCTTAATTTTACACCACTTAAAACTAAGATTCGCTTCAACAACGCTAGCGTAAAGATGACAGACGGGGCGGACCGAAAAATGTTGCCAGCACCGTCCGCTCAAAAAGATACGAAACCGTTTTTTGATACGAAACTAAACAGCTCCCATGCTGCGCAAGGCCTCCAAAATGGTCTGGTTGTATCTCTCAACCTGACCGTTTGAGCGAGGCATGGCGGTGGCTATCACGTGTTGTCTTATTCCGTTTTCTTTACAATAATTTACAAATACCTTCGACGTAAATGCTGACCCAGCATCACATATCAATCGCTTAGGGCTGCCAAAAATTTTGAAAATTTTGTTTAGTTCGTTAATTGCCGATTTACTCTTTGTGTTTCGAACCGCAGCAACAAAAACAAATTTAGTAAAAGAGTCAACTATTACAAGCAAATAGGTATTTTTTTGAGTAGTTTGAACGAAAGGCCCTAAGTGATCGATATGTAATGTGTGAAACGGCCTCGCATATTTAGGTATAGGGAAAAGTTTGCCTGGCTTTTTCCGTGTATGTTTTGAAATATATACAATTTATACAATTTTAATATATTTACTTATAACTTTTTCATGTGTGAAACCAAAACTTTTCTTTAATTCTCTCAATCGTTTTGTCTACTGCAAAATGGCCTATGTCGTCATGGTTAGCTTTAATTATTTGCCATACGCACTGCTTAGGTACCAACCAACGCCTACCAAATTCTGTCCTGCGGTATACTTTATTTCCTAGTAAATCATACTCTCTAAATATTTGTTTATGTTCATCGGCCTGTCCTGACTCTAATATTTCTTTAATTGCACAAATTTTTGGGTCCTGAAGTTGTACAGATAACATCCAATCCGCTTCCGTAATATTCATCACGCTTTCTTGTGGAACGGGACTGCTTTAGCTACGGATTCCTGCTTAAAGCGTCAACATGTTGCATTTGAGTTCCTGGCTTGTGTATAATTTCAAAAGTGAATTCCTGTGTTTGCAAAACCCATCTAGCTATACGAGAATTTACTTCTTGCTTTTGTAACGAATACCTAACCGCATTGCAGTCCGTTACAATATTAAAAGTAGTTCCTAAGAGATAGTGTCGAAACTTCTGCAGCCCTACAGTAATAGCCAAAACTCTAGTTCGAAAGAGTGATATCGTTTTTCCTCGACAGTTGTCTGACGGCTGTAAAAATGGACGGGCTTTTCACCATTTTCAGTAACCTGTGCTAAAATGCATCCTACGCCATCCCGACTTGCGTCTGAATACATAATAACCGGCAATTTAGGGTCGTAAATTGTAAGTGTCGCTTCTAATAAAGCATTTTTCAAAGTAGAAACCGCTCTATCTTGGTCTAGTCCCCATTCCCACACAGAATCCTTTTTTAATAATTTTGTAAGTGGTTTGCAAAGCACGGCACAATTTTGAATGAATTTTCGAAAATAATTTATCAGTCCTAAAATTGCCGTACTTGATGAACGTTTTGCGGTGTTGGGTAATCTTTGATTGCTTCCAATTTCTTTTTTCCTGGCCGAACCCCTTCCAGAGAAATTTCATATCCCAGAAAGTTGATATTTGTTTGAAAAAAGTTACACTTTTCTAAATTAATAGTTAACCCGTTTTCTTCTAAAGTCTTCAATACTTCTTCTAAAACTTTAATATTTTCTTCAATAGTTTCTGTAGCGATCAATAAATCATCCATATAACATATTACCCGATCAAATCTGAGTTTACCCAACACCGTATTCATTAGTCGTTGGAATACCGAAGGACCGTTACACAAACCAAACGGCATTCGAACAAATTCGTAGTGTCCATCTTGAGTTATGAAACCAGTTTTGGGGATTGAACTTTCATTTATTTTTATCTGATAATACCCACTTTTTAAATCAAGGGAAGTAAAATATTTGCATCCTTTCAACCTATCAATCAAATCATCAACTATTGGCATGGGGTACTTTTCTTTAACAGTAATCTTATTAAGCGCACGATAATCTACACAAAGACGTTTTTGGCCGTTTGGTTTGTCAACTAATAGAACCGGGCTAGCGTAAGAGGAACTACTCTCTCGGATAATGCCATTCTTAAGTAAATCATCAATCATTTCACGAGTGGTGGCTTTCTCTGATTCCGACATGCGATACGGCCTCAGTGTGACGGGTTTGCTAGTGGTTAACTCAATATCTAACTCAACACATGATGTCGCTCCTAATGTAGATAAATCATTTGATATTGTCTTCGGGAATTTTGAAAATATTTCATTGAGTGCTGATAAGTGCTCACTAGAACTAGTATTCAGCATAGAAGAATCTATTAATGATACCTGCTCCGTTACTACAGCTGGTTGAAAAACTAGGCTATTGCCAACACGACTGTACATAATTCTATTATTTTCAGTAAAATTCCTGCCTATCAAAACGTTACTTCCCGATAACTTATTTATAACATAAAATGTTACGGGTAGTTCCACACTGTCTACTGTAAGATTAGCATTCACTCCTTCCTTAACTTCAGAGAACGAACCCGCTGTGAAACCTGTGAGATGAACTGGTGTCTCTAATTTAAAAGTGGGTAGTCCCAACTTTTCCACTACATCGCATGTTATAAGAGAACAATCACTGCCCATATCAATAAAAGCACGACTGAATTTGTGATGATCAATTGAAACATCTTTATAGAATTTTTCTTTATCATTTATTATGTTAACTAATTTAACATCAGAGTCTTTTTCAACCTTTGTGTTAGATTTAGACCGGCAAGCCGCTTCCAAGTGCCCCGGTTTTTGACAAAAATTGCATTTCATGGTACTTGATTTCAGTTTACAGTTGAATTTCTTATGGCCTGCCTCTCCGCAAATAAAACATTTAATTTTACTCAAATCATTAGCCGCTGTATTTTGATTGGTACTTTCAGTTTTAATTTCCGAATTATTTTGAAATATCTGCCGCTTTGTATAATTACTCGATGTTGGATTATGTTTCTGAGACGGTTTTGATTCTACGCTTGTATATATTTTTGAATGCAAAATGAAGCTAATTCATCGCAATAACGGAAACTGCCCGCGTCGGCCGCCGTACTTATATTTTTATCGCCAATCGATCCAACGATAACGGATATTATATCGGGATCGGAAAATCCTAACCTCATTCTGTCAATCCGAGATTTTTGTTGAAAATAAAATTCATATAATGACTGACCCTCAGTGGGTTTGATCTCCATCAGTTCTTTAAGCATGCTGTACATATTCCTCTTGGTTTCGAACGTATCTAACAAGACGGAACGCCAGTCTTTCCATTTCCACGTGGTCCAACTAGTCTTATTTTTCTGCAGCGAATCGTACCAAGTTTTCGCGGTGTTACGTAACTTTTGTAAAGCTTGATATTTAATAACCCTATCTTTCCAACCAAAAGCTTTAGCGTTCGCTTCCACTACATTTATCCACATGCGAATGTCATCTTTCAACGGATCGAATTCTGGTATAACAGACGACAAAAGAATACTTGAACTCACGGTTGGTGTTCGGCGACGACGGGACCTTTTCTTCTTCGACCGTCTCTTACTTCTAGACTCACGTCTCGGCTCGGAGCTGCTGCTGCTGCTACTCGAGGAACTGCTCGATGAAGACCCCGAGCTGCTGCTCGACGAACTCGATGACGAACGAGCCCTCCTCTTGCGCTTCCGGGTATTGCCACTTGGTCGAAACGGTGGCATGGCGAGTCCTTTTATCCCACTTCTGATATCAAAAGAATACACGTTAATATACTAATAATCAATTTTATTCACTGAGACACTTTAAAGGCACTTTTAACTTCACAGCAATAAAATATGTAGAACTAGCAATATAATTAAATTATTCCGATACATACTTTCAGCACAGATTTACCAATTTACCGTTAGCTCCGACAGAATCTCCGCACACAAGTTTTCCGTTCGACGCTCAGAAAAGGAATGATAGAAAAATACCGGCACCGCCTAGATTGAACAGATTGAACAATATGATTGAAAGACCGGATAAAGGCCGTAGCACACAAATGTGCGTCTCACTAAAACCGCACCGCCTACCACAGACTAATTCTAAAAACCGATAAAGGCCAGCCACACCAACATCGATCGTCGTACAGACAGCGCGCGTACTCATTGATGTGTCTAGGCCTTTTCATGTTGCCGCTCTCACCACAGACAATACACTTAACTTTTTCTTATAAAATGCCTGGAATACCGTATTTTGAGACGTCAAGTGCAGTCATATGTTGCGAGCGACAACATCCCCATGAAACATGGGTCGATATATGAAAAAAATATTTGGACCTCCCATACAAAATCGCAGATCAGCTGATTGATTTACTCTGAGAGGTCCAATTTTTTTTTCATATTTCGTCCCATGTTCCATGGTGAAAGTTGTTCAGTTTCATGAGTACCTTGACCTCCTTTCGGCTTCTTATACCCTTTCTGTTACTCCCGGTAGATACATCATACATAGGTACATACCGGTAGGCAAGGTAAACACAAACTAAAGAGCAGAAAACAAAAAAATAGTAAGTATCAAAATTGTTTTATTGTAGTTTTTCAGTGTTAACATTGTAGTGTTTTGACTATCATAGTCTCGAGCACATACGTCACCACGGTCGGGTGGGGGAGCCTGCCCAGTCAGTCTGTATCCGACCGTTGCCTGGAGCGGCTGTGTGGTGGGGTGTTGACGAGCCTATCTCAGGACTTCTATCTAGTCTACCATGTACGATCATCAGGGATCGTACATTTGGCGACGAGGATAAACCTGGAAAACCGTGAGTAAAGTGATTTTTCGTAAATAAAAAACTTGAGTGACTTTTAAATCTAAAAAAATAAATGTGATAAAAGATAGGGGGATAACATACAAATTCTCAATAATCTACGTTTATTTTAAGGTGTACAATTTGAAACAAATTATTTCCAGTCGCTATTTAACATTAAGATTCCAATTTGAACAATATACTTACATAAACAAATCTTAGCTTTTGAATTTCGCACCAGAATTCACAGCGTAATTTTTACCAGTGAATATTTACATACAAACGGGACATCACTAGTAGCAATAATAAAAATAAAAAAAAATTAGCTGTCAAAAGTCGTCTGCAATCAATATTATCTGTGGTTGCACTTATCTAATTAATAAGAAAGTGAGGCGGTCTCGGTCTGTTCCATACACATATAATTTAATCTGTGGTCTGTTCAGTTTGCGGTCCAGTCAAGACGAAAAGAAAACGAAATATTAATTGGGTTATTTTTGTGGAAAAACTAGGATTTTTAGAAACGTAAGTATACATTTTGCTTATTAATCCTCAGTATGACAACATAAACTGTATGCCACTACATAGATAATTACGTTTCTCGTGTTTTCGGACGAACAAAGTTCATTATAAATGTGGCACATGGTTGCCGGTTGTTGTGGAAAATAACCTAACAATAAACTGTACACGTTATTGTAGATTGATTGTAGACGTTTCTTTGTCACTATTATTTAATGTTCTTCTTGTTGAGTGACAACAGCAGGTAAACCTGACCATTCAATTGGTAAATGGTATAGCAGTTTAAAAACTGGCCATTAAATTGGTAACTAGCAGATACATTCTGTAAATACCTACAGTAGTTGAGATTGGGACTGAGCATTGAAGTGACCAGTCAATTCTGAACATGTCTAGGTATAGCAGTGGAACACTGATCATTAAATTGATAACTAGCAGTATTAAATTCTGTGATACCTATAATAGCAGTCAAAAAGACTGACCATTAAATTGGTTTATAAATTAAACTATGTTATTGGTAAACATTCAGCAGATTTAAATCAATCTGAATCATTAAATTGATTTGTTTAAGGTTTATGGATAACTTAATGCAACAACAGATGCAACTACAGCGCTTTGACTGCAATGGAGATACTACCTCTGTTGGAGCACGATGGGAGCGCTGGAAAAAAGCACTTAATGTTTACTTGGAAGCGTCCGGCATAACAGCTAGCAAGAAAAAAAGAGCCTCCCTGTTGGTTTTTGGTGGAAGTGACCTGCAAGAAGTTTTTGAAAATATACCTGGGGCCAATATAGAACCTACCGCGGGTCAAGATGTCTATGAAGTTGCCATAAGTAAGTTGGATGCTTATTTCACTCCAAAACAGAACACCTATTATGAACGGCATATTTTCCGTCTAATACGCCAAGAAGCAGATGAGAAATTCGAAAAATTTATACTGCGATTAAGACAACAAGCTAAGAAGTGTGAGTATAAAGAAACCGATGAACAAATAATAGACCAAGTTATTGAGAAGTGTTATTCGAAGGATTTGAGGAAAAAGGTTCTGCAAATGGGAAAGGAGACAACCTTGGACAAAATAATTGCAGAAGCAAATACCATTGAAGCGGTAAACAGACAAATGGAAGATTTTGTAAAAGATGAAACAAATCATAGTGTGAATAAAATTGATAACAACCAGAAACGCAATTGGACAAGCACAACAAAGAGTTGTGGGAGTTGCGGCAATAATGCACACACTTCTTGGGATTTAAAATGTCCAGCTAGAACAAAAAATTGTTTACAATGCGGGTTGAAAGGCCATTTCAGACAATATTGTAGATCATAACAAATCAACAAGAGGAAGAATGATGGAGGGAATAATATGAAAAACATGAAAAGGAAAAAATACAATAATAATGGAAGTTCAGACAATGTCAATCATATTGCAAATGATGACAGTTGTGAGAAAACTGAAGAAAAAGGAATCACTGACTACATATTTCATATAGATGAAGACCAGGAATTTATATGTAAGATTGGAGGTGTCAATATACCAATGATAGTAGACTCAGGCTGCAAACAAAACTTATTAACTGAAGACTCTTGGAATAGAATGAAGAAAAACCAAGTGATAGTATTCAATCAAGTGCGCAATCCAGACATTAACTTTGTAGCATATGCCAGCGACAAGCCATTAAAAGTAATTGGATCATTTGAGGCGGACATTCAAGTAGGTTCAAGATCGCAAAGAGCCACATTCTATATTATAGCTAATGGTACAAAAAACTTACTGGGAAAAATAACATCAACATCATTGGGAATATTAAAAATTGACTTGAATTTGGACGTCAACAGTATAGTTCCCACAGGAAAAGTTACACCTGAAAGAACAGCTGCTTTTCCCAAATTCAAAAATGTCAGAATAGAAATTCCAATAGATAATTCCATGCCGGCCGTGTGCCAACCATACAGGTATTTATGTCAATAAATTATTAAACTTATTTTATAAAAATAAATAAATATACCAATACATAAAAATATTAAGGACTGGGTCTCTATGGGCCTGAGATTCCAACATAATAAATAATAATAAATTCTTTCTAAAGTTTAAGAGTACCATACATTTGTATTATTATTAATAGCCTTTTAATTCGGATATTAAAACATTCAAATATAAATTACATTACATTAGAAGCTGTTAGTACCTAACATGTACCTAATGTAATTTATATATTGTTATTTATGGCTAGTTGAAATTAATACATTTGTATAATGATGCCTCAGTAGTAGATTAAAAAGAGTAAATAGTTTTGTTAGAAAATAACAGTTGTTTAGAGTTTTTAATATAAGGTGGATTGTTTATTTTTATAATTACAGGAGAATCCCCATACCTCTGGAAGGAAAAGTAGAGGCTAAAAGACATCATAGAGCCGGTGCAAGGATCTTCAAAGTGGGTTTCACCCATTGTACCCATTCTAAAAGACAATGGAGAAGTACGTATTTGCCTGGACATGCGCAGGGCTAATGAAGCGATTGTTCGAGAAAACCACCCGCTTCCAACGATGGATAATTTGCTACCAAAGATAAGAGAAGCTAAATATTTTACTAAGTTGGACATCAAAGATGCATTTCACCAGATTGAACTGCACCCAGATTCCCGGAATATCACTACATTTATTTCAAGTAAGGGACTTTTTAGATATAAACGTCTCATGTTTGGAATATCCTGTGCGCCAGAAATTTTTCAAAAAACCTTGGAACGTATGCTTTTAGGGTGCCAGGGAGTAATAAACTTCATTGATGACATCCTTGTTTATGGATCTACTCTCCAGGAGCATGATGCTAGACTACAAAAGGTCAAGGAAGTTTTGAAAGAAAACAATGTAGAGTTGCGGGAGGACAAATGCACTTACAGGGTAAATAAAATATGTTTTCTTGGACACGAACTGTCGGCAGAGGGGGTACGTCCTCTTCAAAAATACATCTCTACAATTCAAGGATTTCGACCACCTACAACAGTGGGAGAATTACAGAGTTTCCTCGGATTGGCAAATTATGTAAGTAAATGGATACCCAATCTGGCCACAATAACTGAACCATTAAAGGAACTGTTGCGAAACAATAATGGAAAGAGTACAGAATCTTCAGATATACAGAAGCTGTGGACACCTAGACAAGATCAGGCGTTTGAAAAATTAAAATTTGAGCTGAGTCACATCCCAACTCTAGGATATTATAATGTAAGTGACCGGACTATAGTTATAGCTGATGCTAGTCCAGTCGGTCTTGGTTCTGTTTTAATTCAAGTAAATCATCAAGGCCCCAGAATAATTGCATATGGACATAAAACACTCACAGAATGTGAACGTAGATATTGCCAAACTGAGAAAGAGGCTTTGGCTCTGGTATGGGCGGTAGAACATTTTCATACTTTCCTATACGGTAAAATGTTTGAATTAGTTACAGATCACAAACCACTTGAGGTTATTTTTAGTCCAAAGTCAAAACCCTGTGCTAGAATAGAGAGATGGGTGTTGCGTTTGCAAGCATACCATTATAAAGTAGTCTATCAACCTGGAAAGACGAATATAGCAGACCCGCTGTCAAGGCTCTGTAAAATGTCTGATTCAGTATCTACTGAGAAAGATAATTATATTTACCAAATAATTGAATGTTCCAGGCCGACGGCAGTATCAATGAAGGAAATATACAATAGTTCAGCTGAAGATGAAGAAATATTGGGAGTGAAGGAAGGATTGTACAATAATTATTGGACGGATGCAGTCAAAGTATACAAAATATTTAAAGAAGAGTTATGTTTCTATGATGGAATTCTTTTGAGGGGAACTAAAATCGTAATTCCAAGCAAGCTACGTACAAGAGTTTTAGATGCAGCTCATGAAGGGCACCCAGGCATTGTGGCCATAAAGGCACGAATGAGGACCAAAGTTTGGTGGCCAAAGTGTGACAAAGACGCAGAACAAAGAGTGAAGTCATGTAAAAGCTGCATTCTAGTTTCTGGACCAAATGCTCCACATCCTATGAAACGTAGGGAATTGCCTGAAGAAGCATGGTCAGACATAGCTATTGACCTGATGGGACCTCTGCCCACAGGTGACTATCTTTTGGTAGCTGTTGACTATTACAGCCGCTATAAAGAGGTAAAAATATGTCGTAATATCAATAGTGCCATGATGATAAGCCTCCTCAAAGAAATGTTTAGCCGACTCGGTAACCCACTTTCTATCACAGCAGATAATGGCAGACAGTTTATAAGCGAAGAATTCAAAGCATTTTGCAAAGAAAGGAACATAAAATTATTTAGTACTGTACCATATTGGCCTCAGCAGAATGGAGAAGTAGAGCGGCAAAATCGTGACATACTAAAACGATTAAAAATCAGTCAGTTAGAAGACAAAAACTGGAAAGACAGTCTGTTAGATTACTTGACAATGTACAACAGTACACCTCATTCGGTAACCGGAAAGACGCCATCGGAATTATTCTTCAAACGTCGTTTCAGGGACAAACTACCAATGTGTGGGGATATTGGAAACAAAACAGACGACAGTGAAATGCGAGATAAAGACAGAATTATGAAAGAAAAAGGAAAAGAATATGCAGACAAGAAAAGAAAAGCAACAGAATGCAACTTACAGCCAGGAGATAAGGTGTATGTTAAAAGTATGAACAAAGAGAATAAACTTAGTTCAAATTATGACCCTACTTCTCACACTGTTGAAAAAGCTACTGGGGGAGATGTGGAAGTTCGAAACGATGTAACAGGTCAAAGTTTTAGGCGTAATGTGGTACATTTAAAGAAAATTGGAGGGAAATGGCAGGTGTTAAGTAGTGAAACAAGTGACGAAGAAGTGGAATGTGAATTACCCGGAAAAGACATATAAGTAATTTATTAATACTTCCTATGAATATAAGAGCATGGTAATAATATAAATATTGTATGCATAAGTAATGATATAAATAAATTGAATAAATAAATATGAATATTGTATTGAGAAATAAAACAAGTTGATTTATGATATCTGTGAGTACCTATTTATTTTATCAGTAAAAATTTAGTAACAACGATAAGAAAGTTATTTATATATAATGCAATAACCTTTCAATTAAATTAAAACAAGGAAGGGATGTAGTGTATTGACTATCATAGTCTCGAGCACATACGTCACCACGGTCGGGTGGGGGAGCCTGCCCAGTCAGTCTGTATCCGACCGTTGCCTGGAGCGGCTGTGTGGTGGTGTGTTGACGAGCCTATCTCAGGACTTCTATCTAGTCTACCATGTACGATCATCAGGGATCGTACAAACATGTTGCCATTTGAATTATTTCACGTCCAAAGACTCGCTAGCCAGACTCTAGTTGATTTGTTCCCGTTTTAATGCTTGCATGTCGTCAGCTGTTTGATGATTCACCTGTCAAAGAATTGAAAATTAGATTTTAAACTTCAGTGTTGTATGAGTGTTTCGTTGGGTGTAAAAATTGCGTTTGAATAAAAAAAAAGTCTTAAACAAGTTATGAACCTGATGTTTAAAGATATCCCTGCAAAATTTATTTCTTTGTGCCTGTTCCCATTCTTCATAACAGTTGTTGTACCCGAACTCAACACAAATTGAGCAAATCTACTAGTTATCCGGAAACCTCGAGCTATTTACATGGCAAGTTGGTGAACTCTCTACGGACTGGACCCTTTAAATCTTGACTTATCGGCTTGGCTTAAACTTGAAGCCTTCGATACGGTTATTTGTGGTAATACGGTTACGGATAATCCAGTTGGCAACGTGACGTTTTGGTTGAATAGGCCTCTTTATGTTTCTTTTATTGTTTGCGATTAAGTGCCTATTTGTTTTACATTGAATTAGGTAGGTGCAAGTAAAGGTGGGCTTAAAAACCAAGCGACAGCGACAACGACGCGCGTCGTTGCCGCTGTCAAATGACTGGTTTGTATGGGGAACCAGAAAAACTTCGAGAGAAACTAAAGCTTAGAGTTTGTATGGGATGCGGTCGGGTTTTTCTACAAGACCGCAGCGACAACGACGCCGTCAAAATTTGACAGCGACAACGACGCGCGTCGTTGTCGCGTCGCTTGGTTTTTAAGCCTATCTTAAAAGACATTTTATAAGTGACGTACTTACTCGGTCACTTTCTTCTTAATTAATTATTGGTTCTGTCTGATACAGATAGGTACAGTACGTGCGCGAGTTCATCTCTATCCTGAAGTACGCGCATCCTTATCGCACTTGCCAGGATCTCGGCGTGTGCGACAAAGAGGTGCATACTTCAGGATAGTAATGAATGCGCGTACTGTCGGTATTCTTTTCCTATCAGTTCCAACACTAATCAAAATTGGTTCACGTCCATTGATTCAAACCCAAATATTATTATTGCTATCTTTTTACTTTGCACAGCAAAGTTTATGTTGAATTTCATATCGTGTTCTCAAGTAAGAATGCACAAAACTATGCATCGCAGCGATTTCTCCGAGATCTCGATGCGGTTGTTATGAAATATTTTGTTTTTAATAAACGTGTCGGAATGCTTTTGCGATTCCATCATGAAAAGAGTCAGTGGAGACGCCGGGTCCGCCCTCGCTTCCCGAGGCCAAAAAAATTAACTAAAATAAAATTACTAGGATCATAAATATCCAGTTTGTTTGTACCCTTAAATTCACATGGAGAGACTCAGTAGGTAAGTAGATAAAGACCTTAGTTAAGATCACGAGAACTGTTAACGACGTCGCGTTGGACGATTTATTTGCCGGAAGTTTACAAAGAGGGTGCTGCTCCTAAATTTTCTTCCTGTCTTCTGGTTTTAATGGCCCATTATTATTCTATTTTCGAATTTTTGGTATTTTTTGACGTATTTTAAAATTATAATTAGTCAAACATTTAAATCTTCAACTTTTGCAATTACAAAAGTAGTTACATTGCGGGAGAGGCTGTTGTATGCGCTTTGAACTTGTAACGTAATAGAATGTATGAGCTAAAAACTCGTACAGAAAGTTGCTTGCTTGCTTCAGGCGGGTTGTATCACGCGAAGGGTAGTTAGGGGTGAGTTAGTATACCTGTGAGCAAGGACCTAGGATAACAAACAGCTGCGCTTTGAGTGCCCAGGGCGAACGTATGTGTGTGTGTAATGTGGCCATTGTTGAGAAAGTTTGAAAGGAAACTTTGAGCGTAAAATAAAGTTATATGCATTACTAAGATGCTTGCAGCTCTTTTCGTGAATTAGAAAAAAATACAGCTGGTATTTTTGTAATAATAAAATAAAGGCTAGCATCTTCATTCATTAAATTATTGCTGTTGATAAACAACCCGATTTTCTTTCAGCAAAGTATAACGAAGAGAAAACATTACCTTACTCATAACAAGTTCATTTCCAAAGAATTTTCTCTCTAGCGAAAGTTGTTGATTGTTATGTGAGCAGCCCCGCAAATAGAGCCACTAATGTTTTTCTGCTAACAATTACTAAGCAGATCGTTCGTGAGCGCGCCACGTATGCCAAAAATGCCCTTTATTGCGTGCCTCGCTATTGAATTATCGTCCATTTGTATACGCAACCCCGGTTTCCCCTACACATTATAATCGCAAAACGTTTTGTTTATTTTATTAAGTAACGGTTTTTATAGTTGCAATTATGTGATAGAAAGATTTGTCTTTCCTTAGGTACAGATGTTTTCTGGATAAAGTTGTTCAGTTTGACCTGTTGAGTTTAGCGTTATAGGGAATATCGGTCGTTCCATGCATGTTCTCCTCTGTTCTATTGCTGGAACTACGGATGCTTATGTTATTGGATTCGGCAAAATATCATAAAATCACGCCGTAGACGTTGCCTTTTTTTCACTTTTGGATAAAGTATTCTCATATCCCACTGTAACAAAAGTGGGACTGAAGAACAAAAGTTGAATAGCGACAAAATGGCGCCAGCGGACGGAAATGTACGCCCCAACATTACAATATAGACGGAAGTTCTGATTGTGACCTCTGCGATATCACCTAGCTCCATCTGAAATTCAGATACCCAGCCTTCCCGGACAACATTATATGCTAAACTGAGGATATTCACTTGCTAATCTGTTCGAGTGAAAGCCGGCCCATATTGTGTTTACTCACTCGTGCTCGTAGTATTTGTAGCGGCAATGATGTAGCAACTTCGTAGCGTTTTGCTACGCAATCCTATGAAAGAGGTATTTGCATATCAAAAGCGTGCCGTCAATAAAATTATACAGGGAGTAACAGAAAGGGTATAACAAGCCGAAAGGAGGTCAAGGTACTCATGAAACTGAACAACTTTCCCCATGGAACATGGGTCGAAAAATGAAAAAAAACTTTAGACCTCCCATACAAAATCGCCGATCAGCTAATTGATTTACTATGGGAGGTAGAATTTTTATTTTCATATTTCGACCCATGTTCCATGGAGAGAGTTGCTCAGTTTCATGAGTACCTTGACCTCCTTTCAGTTTGTTATACCCTTTCCGTTACTCCTGGTATAGGTATAGTATATCTAGTATCTACGTATAATGTATTATTATTGATGCTGCAGTAGCGAGAGCTTATTAGTGAACAGTTCAGATTCAGTGGGTATCTCCCAAGGCTGTTTTCGTGTGAAACATAGCAGGTCGAGCCACAGCAATTTACGGCGGTCAGACTATCTCGTTTCGGATGTCGTTCCATTAGGAGCCGCTCTAATGGTCGCGTAACTCGACGACTTCACTCTCGCACAATATTGAGACCCCTCTTTCACTGAAACTGAGAAAAATTAAACCATTCAGTGAGTAACTTCAATTGAATTCCGCAGTCGTGCAGTGAAATTAAAAAAATACTATTACGAAGTTGATGAATGAGCAAGACTAAGTGCTGGAATTTTGAATAAGTATTTTTCTTTTTTGAGGTGGAAGCTCATCTTTTTTATTTCACTAGGCTAAAGTCATTGTTTCATTAATATGGGGTGATATTTTACTAGTGACCGATAGCGAAAACTCAGAACCGGCTAGTGATGAGGAATAACTTTCCCCAAGGAACATAGATCGAAATAAGAAAAAAATTTTTGGTCCTCCCATAGTAACTGAAATCAGCTGATCGGTAAATTTGTATGGGAGGTCTAAAAATTTTGTTCGTATTTCAACCTATGTTCCTTATGGAAGTTGTTCCTTATCACTAGCCGGTTCTGAGTTTTGGCTATCGGTCACTAGTAAAATTTCACACTGTATACGAAATAAATCTCAATCTCAAAGTAGGAAACTTACTTTTGTTGGTTTGAAAAAAAGAAGTAAATAAAATGAACTGTAAATATTTGACATGCTACAATTTGAAACGTAAATTGTAAATTACCTTCCATTACAATATTGTAATGGGCATAGCTTCGTGAAACTGTACATTAATTAAATTACTATTAGCTGGAAAAATGAGCCACTGAAGCATTATATTCGAAATTTAATAATCACCTGTTTTCATAAAATTCAATTCGTTACATTTACAAATTATTTCATTTAAATAGTTTAATTTAAGTATTTACCTGTTCATTCAAATTATTTTAAGCTTTAGTAATTTCTGGTGGTCGAGGATAAAATTAACTACAGCGCATAAAGAGTTTCCCGTTTCATCATAGCTACCTAATTGTTTTTCAAAATGACTGTATGGATACAGAATTATATCCAGACAGTCAAGCAAAATCTTCGTGTAGGTACCTTTAATTTTGACAGCAACGATTACCATTATTTTGATGCAGGTAAAAAACCTTGTATTTGGTCCTATTGGAGACTGTTGATGTAAAAACTGGTAGGTATTTGCAAAAAACACCTTCTACTTGATTCAATAAAGAATAGAGTTATAACTGGCGGCGGTTCCAAAGGAGAAATTATGAACGCCTGGTGTATGCAGTAGCCTTAGTGCGAGTAAGAACCAAAGCAGGCCTTCGGCCGCCATTTATGATTCCATCTTTATTGAACCAGATAGTACTTATATATGGTACAGGCAATCCAATTGGACATTAGAAAAACATGCTTCGTGCGAAGCAAATATTGCCCCTATAAATCATACACTGGTAAATGGAAATATTTTTTGTACAATCCTCGCACCCTCAACCCATTTATCTGCAGGTTTTTGTAAGCAATATTTCAGGGTTGTTTATTGATTGTTTGGTTTACTTCACCTTAGACTTGTGGTTGGCAGGAAAGAATAATGGATGCTTATTACTACTGCCGCCTTTTTTAGAACTACCTAGATGAGGTTGGTAATGGTTGTTTTTCACTTTAATAAATCACTTATATAAACAAGGTGATAAATCGGCTAATGCGAAAAGAAGAAATAGCTAAAAGCCAAATATTTAAAGTCACTTTCCGTGTTAGGTAACTATAATTTTTCTGGAAAAATTGCAAAATTCTCCAGGTAGTCCAGTTGGTAATGGCGTCGGGAGTACAGATTTTGAAGGTCGCATTTTCAAATCGTGCCTGCGGTGGAATTTTTCAAAAAAGGGAAAATAGCGCCTAGAGAATTACTTTAGTCCTTCTTAGTTCACAAACTTATGAGAATAAGTTGAAGTTAAGGTTGAGTATAATGAGTAAGAGAAATCCTGCAAGTTTCTGTAAGAGTCCAAAATTTTATGTGACGGTAAAACCCCTTATTCCTTTTCTGTTCTCTACGTAGCCGCCCAAGGTCAGATTCCCACGCGATTTGATCAGGCAGATAGTCCCGGAGCCATTCAACAAATCTAGTAATCCATTTCATCCCCAATATAAAACTGGGATGAAATGGCACTCGTTATCCACCCTTTGCCCTAATACCTCGGTATTAAGCTAGACGACCACTTTGTAGGTAGATAAGTCGGGTGAGCAGCCGTCGCGATTATGGAAATAAGCGACAGAGATTATTCAGCCTGCTGAATACTGATCGTTATACCGTTATTATACAGAGTAAACATTATGAGTGATGAGCTAAACCTTTTTTTAATATATTCATTCGGAGTGTTTCGCCTTATTTGAACGTTACATCAAATAATTTTTACACAAGGTTATACCTATAGTTATGCATCTAAAAACTTCGCGACTGAATTATAGACACTAGAACTGAATGATATTTCTCACCCTTCGCATACCTTATTTCGAAAAATGTCCGTTATAATAAAATAAATTTTAGGCAATAACTAAGCAGGTACATGGATTTAACTAAAAAAACCTGGAAAGTTTACACAAATCCATCTAGCCCCAAACTAAGCCAAGAGTAGAAACATCCTGCAAAGTTTACGCACTGACTAAAAAATAACCCCGTATAGATAGCTTAATTTAATTATAGCCTAGGTGACAAAAAGTGCAAAGTAATATTATAAAATGTACCTAAATAATGGTATTTCCTATTAATTACGTGCTAAATAAATAAATAACATAGAAAAATACTTTATGGTTACCACCGCAGCAGCCCTGCGCAGTAAGCTTTCAAATAAAATTGCTTTGTGCCAGTGAGGAGAACCAGCAGACATTCAAGGGCAAGAGAATCTAAGCTTTATATGGACAAAGATTTAGAAGAATTGAGTCCAGGTCATCAACGGCGATGGGCTTGGATATAACTCGTTGTGTCCAATGCTATTTCATTTCGTCCCTAAAGCGTTGTCTGTTTCTTTGGGTGGGTGAAAAGTAGTCTAATCTAAATTCCAGCCAGTAGTAACAGTTTGTGTATTTCGAAGTCTGGAATCGAAAGTTAGTTGTGAGTTTGTTCAATACTGCCAGTCAGGCATTCCATTCTGATCTCAACTAATGGAATTCAGCATTCTTACCAAAAAGGTATTCACATTGTAACTATGTTATTATGGAACGAGTGCACTATCATACTAGGTGCTCAGAAAACGAAAAGACTGAAGATCTACCGAATGATAGCTAATTATTTTGCTTTATTTCCTGTGTTTTAATTGGGTCGAATAAGTAGGTAGGTATTTTATATACGAACTGCACCTGTCAGTTTAATTATTTATAAAATGTGTATATTTACACAGAAGTAAATAATAAAATGAATGAAATATTTTAAAATTTTGTTTCTCTGCGGTTTTTCCTATATGAATGCAAATTTCATTATATTACGGGCTCTCGAAATACAGATACCGGTTTCATTTCACCTGAAAAATAAAATTAAGCCATAGTGTGAATACCACGACTTGTATTTCATGCAGAATATCTGCCGATTAATGGCGAAATATTATTTTTAAAATGTTTCATGCTCCTTAACAAAAAAATTACTATATATATTGTAGATGAAACGAGCACATAATAAGTCAAAGTAAGGCGGGTACCACATTCGACGCACGTGTTACGGATGCGATAAAAAATTATTGCAATGGATGTCACGTCACGTAATGATAAAAAAGCTATAAATAAGCATCGTTTAGTTTTTAGTTTATTTAAAAATGGCCTCGCTTACTAGCGACCTCTTACCCAGTTAGAAATAAATAGTTTCTTATTATGTACGATAGGTTGCGATAGTTCCGAATAATCTCATGTGGTGCCGTGTCAGAGTAGCATGATCGGCTTTTACATAAGTCCCCTTGCCTTGTGCTTGCAAATCGGCAAGTGAATAGTTGTGAATATGACAAATAGTGTCCAAAAGGGTTAAGTCCAAATCCAATAAATGGACTGTTATGGATGTTGATCAATTGGTTTGCCGTAAACCCTAGAACAGTTTCTTTATTTATCAAATCGTGCGGAAGGAATTACCTACACTGTTTCAATGTCCAATAACGTACAAAAACGTTTATTTGACCGTAATAAAATCATTTTGCCTTAGCTCGGGATCAAGCGGAAATACCCAACTGACCGTGAGAAACCGTAACTCAGGAAAACTTGATGTTCCATTATTGGCATTCGCATAAAAAAGAGTTACGATAAAACTAACATTAACTGCACAATGATGAATGGGTATCTCGGTGAGAATAAAAATTTGTAAGTATCTTAGTTCACACAGTGTCTTGTTTATAAACCGAACAACTTAAATATTTTAAATAACCTTGGAAAAATGCTTCATTAGATCATACGTGGGCTCATTGTCGCACTTAGAGAAATCAATAAGAAACCTTTGCAGCATTTTTAGTTTTAAATTGCATTTTTAGTTCACAGTATCTAATCATTCAGAAGATTTTTCGAGAATTCCGGCAGGTAATATTGATTATTATCAAAAACCCTGATGTTATTACAAAAAAAGTTAAGCATTATAAAACAGTTTTAAAATCTATCACTGACTTCTTTATTTGCACTAAATATTTGTGTTCAAGATTTTAATGTAGACGAAGCGGTACTCCTTTAATTTTACGACCCAGAGTCTTGACATTCATACCTGGGAAAAGATTTGCCATTTCCGCTTTAAATTAAACAAAACTTTCGTAGTATGATAAATGCTTGCTCGTTTCCCAGTTTTCATGTTGGTAATCTTGCTAGGTAAATAATTTCTAAAGTTCGTAACATATTTGACCTGGTGGTAGGTAAATTTCGTAGCAACACTTAAAAATGTCACGTAGATTTTATTGTAATGGTAATTAGTTTAATATACTTATCATTATATAACATTCTTTCTTTCTTTCTTCAGTATGACAAAACTACTACTCAACAAAACTATTCACCGATTTGTTTGTAACGCAAAAGTCTTGTACTGAGTTGATAAACAGTGTTTTTGTAAATTTGGATGTTCATCTTATTTTTCCTACAAACAAAAATTAAGCAAATTATGAGAAAAATAATAAAACAAACTCTCTTAACGCTCCCGAGAACACTCGACAAGCTCACTGAGAATAAAATGAACAAAAGATAAAACGAAATTAATAAGAGATCTTCCCGAAACAATGAAACTTTATACAGCGAATCAATAGTCTCTCCATTTACCGAAGTAGTCTCATGAAATGGCTAAGGCATAAACTTATATTACTGATTTTTATTCGATCCTATAATGTATCACAGTCAGTGCAAATACTGAGGCTAAAATTACTACGTGTACCGTCCGTTTTTGCGTTATTTTTGCGTAAGGTATGCGTTAGGAAAATACTAATTCCGATCTTGCGATGCCCAGCGTTAGCGGATGCGTGTGCCAAACCGTTTGACATAAACAGTATACTCGTATGTATTTGAAAATAAGATGGAAAATAGCGTTTTCCTAACGTAGTTTTTCGAAATGAAATGTAAGAAAATTATGTCAAAAACAAAGAGTAAGATAAAAAGACATTTAGTTGAGTACTGAAATGGGTATCAAAATGTAATGAAACAATGTTAGAACATTTTTTTTAAATACCTTGCTCATAAATATACTACCTTCTTGTCTGTATATCAAACAAATATGACACTTCAACAGACACTGGCAGAGTTTCATGACCCTAATAGGATTCAGCAAAGTTAAATTGATTTAAAGTAGAGCTGGGCGAATATTGACTTCTTAGCCGACTGCCTCAGAAGGAGGGTTATATTTTTCGAGAGTATGTATGAATGTATGTATGTATGTGGACAGGAAAATTCCTGTTTACGGGCTACAGCCCAAACGGATAGTTGGATTTTGACATATGAGGTGTCGTTAGATTCGTCTCAGCAGCGCAAGTGACACTGGCTATATAAAAAAATTATAGATTCAATATGGCGGAGTTTTACAGCGAAAAATACTACTTTAAAATTACCGCAGTCGGGTTTTTTGTTTTTAACACAACTACTTGTTTAACTTCTTGAACCAGACGAGAGCGCAGCAAGTGTGTATGTAGATTGAAGTTGGTCCTTTCCAACCGCGCTTTTGACTTCTATGTAACTTATACATTACTTACATAGTCAAGTGGGTTCGTTAATTTAATAGATCTTTGACAGAGAGACAGAAAATATGTAAGACCTAAGATGTATCGCAACACATCAACTTACCCATTATGAACACCAACTTATATTATTATTATATTTATAGGTAATAAAATAAATATAATAATAATATAAAATTTTTGAAATAGCGACATATGAAAAAGGAAACCTTTTCAAAATAGCTCATTGTTGTGTTCTTAGTACAGAGTTGACAGATAAAACGAGGTTGTCCAACTACAATGGTGGACTGACTTGCGTTATTTATTTGCTCGCGATGAAAAATGAATGTCCTGGATCTTCTCTGTATGTGTAGGTCTTCTCTGTATATGTATATTGAGTACCGTCTCAGTAATCATAGACGGCTTAGTGTGCCCTTCGAAGCACGGGACCATCCTTCTTCTTGGACAATCAAGGAGGATCAAACAAATTTACAAAATGATAATTATAATATTAAATTCAATTAAACTTTGTGCATGGACAATCGATTATCGAATCCGGAACCTTCCGCGTTGCAGGCAGTTGCAATACCTCTGCGTCACATCGACTGTCAAGTGGAGCAGCTGAAACTTCGTAGTAAGGCATCTTAAATTTAATTGGTTTGCTTGCGAGTCTACTCTTACTAATATGCACACTGCTTGGAATCCAAGACCATAAAGGAGATAGCCGACTCCATTGCCGCATATGAGGCGGAAGATCTTCAGCATGTTAATGCATTTCCCTGGTTCCATTTGATATTGCATAAGACGACGCTGGGTGGAATTGGAATACTTTTTAAGACGCAGGAGCTCATTATGTTGTAAAAGTTTCCCTTTTTACTGTCTCCCTTCTTAAAATAGAAAAAATTAAAAGAGTAATTATAAAGTTTTGATTGTGTAATCAGGTTTCTCGCAATAGTTTTAGGTAAATAAATAAGTAATAATTTATCGCGACAGATGTTCAAAATATGTGAAAGTAATCGCGAGTGCTTGAAAGTTTACATATTAAGTTTGAAAATTCTAGTATGATTCAGATTTCATGTTAGTATCACGTTTTTTTAAGCTTTTGGAAGTTTTTGAAACTATACGTTGGACAAGATTTAACAAAAATTATTTTAAAACAAAGCATTAAGAAGAATAGAACGCAAAACATTAAGACAAAATATACTAAGGTGTGCACCAAGTTGCATTGAAAATAAACTTCTCTTTAGTAAAAAGAATAAACTTCGCCGAGCCGCTGCTGGCAGGCTGTTCCACATCTATTGAAATGAAATTAAGTTCCCGCTGCTCTGCTGCAAGTTAGCGCAACTACTGTCTGTAGAACTACATACCTACATACATAGGTAGGTATAGAACATACCAACTCGTTAGTCCGCGACTCATTACGCTGGGTCACCGATGAAATGAAAGCTTGAGAGTCCACGAGAACCACTAATTTGTAAAACCGATTATGAAACCGAAATTTACAGCTTGTCAAATTTTGCACCCGCTGCTTATAGTTATCCCGTGGGAACAAGACGTCTTCATGACATGTTATATACAGGAAATCTTCCTTTTAAAATCTAATTATAGAAATAAAACACATTGGAATAGGTTGCGAGTTTAGGAGGAGTTAGAGGGGTCTATGGCAGACAGGCAGACTGAAAAACACCAAAAGTGACTTATTTTTATACTACTCGTACATGAGTTTGATGTAGTTAGGTACATCAAATATCTTTGACATATCTGTCTAAAGATATTTAGGGGCAAAGCATAACACCTGTCAGACAAGCGATCGTCAGCCGGTACCGATGCATCGTGCGTCTTACGGTCTCAAGTGTGTAGCTTTGTCTCTTCAGTTTCATACATTTTATATGGAAACGTCTCCGACGATCACGAGTTTAACAAATGCCATTTTATGTCTCACGTCTAGCTAATCTGTGGAGTATGCGCCTTACCTAATACCCGATTTTTCACCAACAAAAACGAGTACCTATTTAATGTAATTATTTTGCGTACCACTTTTCCTGACTACCATTTGCATGATAAATATTATTTAAATGAAGAACAAGAGAAAAATATGCTCTGAATTTACAGCGGCAAGCTAACCGCATGAAAAATGCAAAACTGGTGAATTTAGGTGCACTCTACAAGACTATTTTTATCGCAGACCCGTTATTTTCTTATTTTCCGTTCACCGTTTCGCGGTCCTCCGGTATTTTTAGAAATACAAAATACAAAAAGATTTTTGGTTTGAAAGAGCAATTTCGCTAGATGTCAAAATGATGTAGATTTGCTTTCAATTATTCCGATTTAGTCTATAGCGTAGTAGTACCTACAGTAAAATGTGTTGCAGCAGAATGTGTTGTAGTTTGTAGCATTTGTCGGTTACTTGTCATAGTCCAACTTCAACTTTTTAGTAGTATAGACTTACCAATTTTTTAGTCTGTGATTGTAAAGACTTGATAACAGCTTTAATGTTTTCAAGTAAACATAGTTTCCATTACCTAGTAGCTAAGCACGTACAAGCCCTTGTCTACAAATTAATAAATATCTGCACTCCACTTCATTCCAGCAAACTACAGCATGTTTGTTAAAATTTCGTACCCGATGCAAAAGTTATTACTAGTTTACCTAGGTAGAGGTAATACCACATTTCCTAGTTGGCTAGATTCATATACGTTATGGAAGCGTTCACTATCAGATTGTTCACGTAATTGGACGCAATGTTCGAGGTTTGCGGCGTTCCCCGATTTACCGAGCCGTGGCTGCTGTATGTACTACTAACTAAATTACTTCCACTACCAAACTGCCAAGTGCCACAAGTTTAGCTGATTTACATTTCAAACTGGCTTGATTATCTCGATTATCGAATTTATCGAACATTGCATGGCAATAGGTAATAGAGATTTGACATGACATACCTATAACGCGGAAAATCTTTTATGGGGACATTTCACGAAAACTACAATAGTTTATAGCAATAGTTTGACATATAACGCGGAAAATCTTTTATGGGGATATTTCACAAAAACTACAAGAAACTTTTTTGTCAGGTACGTGACGTTTATATGTAGCACCCACGTTTTCTTACGATACAAAGCTACAGAAATGGTAGAGCTTTTTATTTACTTTCAATTCAATACCGTATTTTTTGCGATAACCGTGTAATATACAGGAAAATATTAGAAATAATGTCGTCATAAAAACCCGACATTTCGTAGAATTAAAAAGTCCACCATTATACGATTGTTTATACAACCATAAAACTTCCTAAAAATGTACCTGATAGCATGTTTGGAACAAATACAAAGATACTTGTAAACAGAACATAACGACACCTACCCACTTTTATTTTAAGTTCAAAATAAGAACTGAGGATCTAAGCTTGCTGGACAAGCTCAAGTACACGTCTGCGTCGCCTCGTAAAGCAAACCCACAATCACTTGCGGTGATTTCGTGACAATTTGTTTCCCCTCACTTGAAGCTGCATAGAAGCTAAGCTGTTGACCGGTCATTCTACACCAGAACAAATTAAATATAACAAGAGAGGCACCAACCTCGCTCGACATGCTTGCTCGTCGCCTCGTAAACCGAACATAAAATTGTTGGCGGTGAAATTGTGGTGCCAGCATTTTGTTTCCGCTCACTTGCGTCTGATAGTCAGTGGCTAAACTGTTGACATCGGTAATTCTAGAATAGACTAAAAATAACAAGAAAGACACCAAGCGCTAGACATGCTAACTTGTCGCCTCGTACACCGACGACACAATCGTTTCCTGTACGCAAGCATTTTGTTTCCACTCACTTGAAGCTGCATAGAAGCTAAGCTGTTGACCGGTCATTCTACACCAGAACAAATTAAATATAACAAGAGAGGCACCAACCTCGCTCGACATGCTTGCTCTTCGCCTCGTAAACCGAACATAAAATCGTTGGCGGTGATATTGTGGTGCAAGCATTTTGTTTCCACTCACTTGCGTCTGATAGTCAGTAGCTAAACTGTTGACATTGGTAATTCTAGAATAGACTAAATAACAAGAAAGGCACCAAGCGGTAGACATGCTTACTTGTCGCCTCGTACACCGATGACACAATCGTTTCCGGTCATATTATTACGCCAGCATTTTGTTTCCGCTCACTTTTGGCTAAATAGGAGTTAAACAACCGACGAAACTAAGTCAGGTCAGTTTAGGTTAAAAACAGAAATTCGTGCCTAATTTATATTAATTAAAAAGCAGGTGGTTCTTAATTCGGTTCTGCCTATATTGTTTGCTACGTTTTATGAAAGACATCAATATTAGAAGGTCGTTCTTCATGTACTGAAAGCTTATACCAACAAACTATGCTCCTTACCTACTTCATCAGTCACAGACAGGTTGTTATGACTATCTTCTTGATCGCGATATGTAAATGAAAAATATCACTCAGCCGCTGGACATCCTTACTTTATTGTTCCGCTAACCGCAACAAACAATGTGGTCTGCGGCGATATTGTGGCGCTCGCCAACAGCGCTTGTTCTCTGCTCACTCGAGTCTAAACTGTGCTAAACTGTTGTCAGCAAGAACAGAGAACGCCTTGGAGCCAGACGGAGCCGGAGGTTAAACCGGACTGTGTCATGTCTCGTACACTGTTTGAAACGCCGTGAGCACAGGTGATATAGCTATAAGGAAGATTTAGCGCCGCCACCGCACTATTGCATCGGCCGTTTGGCTCGAGCACATTTCAATTGAAATCCGGAATCCGAAAATGAACTGTATCTCATTTGATACAAAGGCTATATTAGTTGGAATGACAATCGATCGAAATGCTGAGCGATGGCATCCACTCCTGTAAATAGGATTCAAGATTGTTACGCTTACCTTTCCGGTGCATTAAAGATTTAGAAGACAGTTGTCGCTTACTGGATGAGTTTGACGTTAAATATATTTTTTTAGAAGTAGAGTCTTTGAACAATGCTTCAAGAAAATAAATACGTTCAGTGAGAAGGACGTTTCAGTCTGCAGATTTAAACACAATGCTCTTACAGCGTGCTGCAGTGTCTTCTATTATTTATGAGACGACTGTACGTAATGGAAAGGTGGTGTGAAATAGTAAACGCTGGACGCAAGTGGAGCGACGAGTATTCTCAATAGTACACGGTTCTCCAACAAAAGGAAGCTTCTGTCGAAGTGTCTTTATGAAGAGTCGAGCTACCTCGGTATGCATGATTTATCGTACTCAAGAACTCTTATGTAGTCACGTATAAAATTCGAATGTGATAGAGTATGATATTGCGATGAGATAGAGTTGCAACGACATTTTCTTTTTTAAAGAACTAAAAATTCAGAAGTATCGAAACAGGTGCACTCTTTTGTTTTTCTTTGGATTTCCGCCGCGCTAAGGTCAACATAATCTCTCATCTTAGAGTCTACAAATAATTAAAAATTAGTACCCTACCCAATAACGATTAATTACATGATAAACCATGGCATTTCTCTAATGTAAGACTAACTCAATTGCAACAAATATGGAGCAGGATAAAGGCAATACAGAAAATGAACGCAAAAACCTCGCACGCTCGACACCAGACATGTTTGCGACATTTTCCCGATACGTCTTTTGTACGAAAAAATGAGAAAACAGTAGGTAACTTGTTTTGCCACTGTAACTACGAGAATGCTACTGGAACAGTTTAGTTCAATTAGACCCTGTTAACTGAATACTTACCTGTTACTGATGTACCTACCTCTACGTACCTACGGCAAAAATCATCCTGGTTTAAATTGAACATCATTAGTGATCAAAATCACATCCAAAATCGACTGACATGAGAAACATACCTAGTTTGCCAACGCATTTTCCGTTTATGCATGCCGATCCCTAAACGATCCATCATCTTTGATTTGCTTTCGCTTAGTGAAACAAGGATGCCAACATGGGGAACATTTTCAACAGAAACTTCAGAAAGGTCTACGAACGTAGTTTTCGTTTATGCCCTCCTATTCTCAGATTATGGTTTGCTTTCGAACAGTGAAACAGGACCGCCGACAACAGAGAACATTTTGAACAGAATTCTTGTTATTAGCTGCTCTGTGCGCCCAGTTTGATTCAGCAGAACTAGGCTGATAATTGGATTTCAAGATGCAGACAGCATGCAGATGCAATGTGGCTCTTGCGCTAAATGCAGAATATTTCTAACCGGTGAATAATCGTTGCATTCCGATTTGATTTCGTTTGCAATAGACACACGTTTGTACAAGCTTGAGCCACAATTTAAATTGTAGGCAATATAAAATTACGTAGCGTCTATTATGAAATTCAAAATGATTTTACTTAGGCGCAAAAGAATACATCATTTATAATGTATTTTCAATTCATCATCCGAATGTTTATTTTTCCGGATGTACCTACCGTAACGGAATAACGTGGGTCAAAGAGCAAAGTGGCGTGCGCCAGCGTGGCGCCCGCGGGCTGCCCCGCCCCCTATCTCAATACAGACACAAAGTAAGTATTGGCTGGCGTCAATCCAGAGAGCCGGCTTCAAGGAAACGTCGCTAAACTCACGCAGTCATCCACACGCCGTCGTTTACGCGCAATGTCGAACCGGGTCGAACCGGTTAGTAGCGACTGTCAACAACAGAATCACGGTTGACAAGAGCCAATATTTTTGTATAGTATGTTATATTATAGTGTATGTTTTATATAATGTAAGTATTATACCTTAGTTGGTTTGACCCAGGGACGGCATATTAAAAATTCAGTAAAAGGAAGTAGCAACCCTAGAGTGTAGGCATAAATGATCGAAGGAGGGGGCGAGCTGTCCTTCTGTAAATTCTGTATTTTGAGATACAGACGAAACTTTCGCGAGGCTTGTGGCCGCTCGCTCGTGATATTAACTATGATCAGAATTTCAGATATTCCGCCCTTCTGGAACAGTGCGTTTTATAACCGCTACATTTCGTAGACGTTTCTATTCTACTGACGGCTTTGTCTTGTCATAAATAAATCTCAGTTTTCCATACGAAGACTCACGTTAAATCCTTTCGTAGTTGCTCAGCAGTAGCTGTCCTGGAAGTCACGACGATCTGCTTACTCATTCGTATTCGTCTTTCGCACTGAGAATGACGTGGCAACTCTGGTATGAAATAGATATTTTGCAATTCAGAACGTCACCCCTTCTGGTATCCATTCAAATCTGTTACAACCACGGAAATGTACGAAATTAATTGGTTTTGCGACCGATTTGGAACTGTTGGTCGATTCACACAAATTTGACCGCAATAATTGGAGACAGGACGTGGTAGGTATACATGTGCGAAAACCACAGATTGAGAGATTGAAGCATATCCTTGTCAGTTTATCTCTAACTACCTCTATTGATCTGGTCAAAGGTTTCTTATATTTCAAACAAAGTTCGTGACTATAATTTTTAAGTATATTCTCAGTCCATTGAGCTAGGCAGGATAAAGCAAACCAAATCACGTAACTTGATGAGCATTTTTCATATTGCAGATTGCGACTTATATTCCCCAGTCTTTCCACATTCTTCTTTGGTTGCTATATGTGTTTTATAACCCACTGAGAATGAGTAAATATTGCAGTTGTTTATGTCTTTGTATTTGTCTGACTAACTTACAGCAATGTAACGGCAAGCTACGTTCTATCCAGTCGTAAATACGGATGTAATATAAACTTTGATGAAATTGAAATCCTTCAAAAGCTTTCCAAAAGTTTTTGATCTTCCGAGTTTGGTTTACCGACTTCGCATAATTACCTACTTTGTTGTATTGCAAGTTTTGATATCCTTGCTTGACGTAAGTAAGTAAAATAAATTATCAGTTACTTACAAGTACCTAGATAATAAAAAGGAATTTATTGTAAAAGATTTAGTAAACTTAACTATACTATAGTCAGCGTCTCGCTGCAGTCGGAGTCATAAAACGTAGAGTACCTATTACCTAATAAATACTACCAATATTAGTATAGAAAGTATTTCATGGGCGATTTATATACATTCTTCTCGCAAACTAATTTGCAAATCAAATAAAATTTCGTGATTGTGAAATGCAGAGTTGAAATGAGAATATTGACTGTTTTAAATGAAGATCATTCTTCTCATAATAATTTGTTCAAAATGAATAAGCTCAATCAGTTTTTTAAATTTAATTAACCATTCCGTTTGTGTATTGTGTGCGTTTAAATTGAAATTGATTGCCACTGAAGAGTTTAATTTCAAGATAAAATTAATATTTCACAACATCACGGTTAGTTACTTACTCGTTTTGATCTTTGTGGTGTAAACGTTAAATTAATATTAATTATGGGGTCGGGACGTAAATAGGATGGAATATTGTCATATTCACGGAACAAATTTCCGTAGCACAGTATGTCGCATGTGCTAATTACAGCCTTTGACGTAGGTAGGTACATACCTACATAATATTTTGATTCAACATTGACAGCATTTGACACATTTAATAATTATTTATCTGAAAGAATCTAACAAAGATATCAGTTCCTATCTATACGATTCACGATCAGTTAATCAAAAACAATAGTTTTCCTGAATGAACCATATTGTTGAAATAGGTATTATAGGTATACGGTGAATCAGCCTGTTATGCCCAACAATGCGATTTCCATCTCTACGGGAAACAGTCTCACAAAAATACAAATCGACAATTTAATTATTTCGTGCCGCCCTGCTACAGGGAATCGAATCCGGGGCCGACAATATTTCATTATGAAAGAAAAGGAATACAAGCGTTTGAACCATTCTATTCAGAAAGAGAGCAATAACCATTACAATTTTGAAATACAATACATATTCAATTTCATTTTCTTTTTGACCCACCACCATCCTGAAATCCAATTAAAGTCGAGGTATGAAAGGTGGTAAACGGGCAACAGGTAACCTGTTTTTACTCGACTGCTTTAGAAGCAGGGTTATGTTTTTCGTGATAATTATGTATGTATGTATGTATGTAGATATGTAAATTCATTTTCACGGGCTACAGTCTGGGCGGATTTTGAGATACCCATACGGTGTCGTCAGATTCGTTTCAGCAGCGCAAGTAACACCGGCTCTACTAAGAGAAGATATAACTATGTAAATACCACAGTTGAAATTTTGTTTTTTAAATGTTTATGCTTGTTTATCTATTGTATGTAAGTGAATATTTTTATTTGATTTGGGTTACGACGTCGGTGAAACAAATCGTTGAGTTTACACCAGCGGAATAATACTCAGAGACAGACAGTTCCATTAAAGTTACTTACCTTCTACAAGGCGGGGAAATCGCCTTAACATTCTGCAAAAAAAAAAGAACAGAACTTTTACCTACGAGGTTTTTACAAAAACTAGGATAACAAAATCGTTGTATTGTAGTTTTTTTACATTATCATTACGTAATTTCTTTGACGTCATAAAACGGACCATTTTATGACTGCTGCTGACACTCTACCTACAAGTTATTTTATTGTGTGTGGTTTTAGATAGACCACAGATAGACCAAAACGTCTCGGTCGACCCGGTAGGACGCGTTGCTTGAAGTACCAAATTATAGAACTACCATTTTGATCTGATCTTGATCTTAAATCATGACCCAAAAGCTCCAACTAAAACAGGTCGTTGGCAGGTAGATTAGAAGAAGACTATTTTGTAGGTAAGTCGAGTGAACAGCCGGTACGATTATGGAAATAAGCGACAGAGATTATTCACTCCGCTGAATTATAAAGTAGACGACAGGTTTTATTATACTTGCCTACGTAGCTGAAAGCTGCCGTAAGTAAATGTTCACTAGGATTTGCTAATATAGGTACTATCTTGTTTGTTAAATTACATCTTCTTGGCAGCATGTAAGCACTTATATCTTATTTACCAAAGATTTGATCTGAAAAACCAGAAGGCGCTTTGCATATCTTTTCAGTAAATGTGAACGAGTTTTTTACAATGATGACATTAAAAAGATCCGCGGAAAGGGACGGCAGTTAAATACCAGAAGAGGGATAAATAAATAACATTTAGAAAAGAAGTTAAGGGCCTTGCCGCAGCAAGCCCCGAAATAGGCTCTTAACGAAAATTGCTTTGTGCCAAGAGAACCAGACCTCCAGCGGCTAGAGAATGAATCCCAGCTTTTATATGGACGAAGATTTCCGTCTGAATTGAGTTTACGTCGTCAACGAGAATGGACTTGGATACTTGTTGTGTCGAATGCTGTTTTATTTCGTCCCTCAACGTGATGACGTCTACTTTGTCTGGTTAAAAGTTTGTAGTTGTAACCAAATCTAATTTTTTGAGTTATTGTTGTATTTTTGGACATGTAGAATACCTATTTTCTTACTACGGCATAGAACATGATACAATTTGTATAATATTTCAGTATAGGTAGATGGGAGTGAGAGTAGTTACAATATTAATGAGGGCACCTTATTAATTTGTGTAATTGGTTGGCAATGTAGTAAACCTCTAGTTTACTTACCATCAAAACAAATTAGTATGCGTATACAATATTTTAGTTGTAAGTACCTAATCGACAAGTTTAAAACAAAATATCGGTCAACTATCAAGGCAAGTAGTAGTCAGAAACTAGGCTTTGTAAAGCTACATTGGAGCCCTCGGCTGGAGTGGCTTGAATATGCATGTCGTTCGGCCTACGAGCCGTCTAACCATCTACTCGTACTAGCTCGAGCCTAAGGCATTTCTTTTGTGCCGCTTTTGGTCGTTTTATCTAATAAACTGTCGCTTAATATCAGAGAAGCGGTATGTCCACCATTTTAGATGAAATAATGGAACAATAAGGCAAACTTCGGTTTTTAAAACAGCTTTGGAGCCCTCCGACGAAGTATCTTGAATATGCATGTCGTTCAGCCTACGAGCCGCCTAACCGTCTACTCGTACTAGCTCGAGCCTAAGGCGTCTCTTTTGTGCCGCTTTTGGTCGTTTTATCTAATAAACTGTCGCTTAATATCAGTAAAACGGCATGTCCACCATTTTAAATGAAACAATGGAACAATAAGGCAAAATTCTCTTTTTAAAACAGCATTCGAGCCCTCCGACGGAGTAGCTTGAATATGCATGCTCAGCAGCCTACGAGCCGTCTAACCGTTTAATCATACTAGCTTGAGCCTAAGGCGTCCTCTTTAGTGCCACTTTTGGTCGTTTTATCTAATAAACTGTCGCTTAATATGAAAAAAACTGTATACATGTCCACCATTTTAAATAAAAAAATGGAACAATATGACATAAATCGCTTTGTAAAATAGCATTGGAGATTGAATATGCATGTCGTTCAGCCTACGAGCCGTCTAACCGTCTACTCGTACTAGTTCGAGCCTAAGGCGTCTCTTTTGTGTCGCTTTTGGTCGTTTTATCTAATAAACTGTCGCTTAATACCTATCAGAAAAACAGTATGTCCACCATTTGAAATGAAATAATGGAACAATAAGGCAAACTTCGCTTTTTTTAAACAGCATTGGAGCCCTCCGACGGAGTAGCTTGAATATGCATGCTCAGCAGCCTACGAGCCATCTAACCGTCTAATCATACTAGCTTGAGCCTAAGGCGTCCTCTTTGGTGCCAATTTTGGTCGCTTTATTTAATGAACTGTCGTTTTATATAAGAAAAACCGTATGTCAACCTTTTGAAATGAAATAATGGAACAATTATGCCGTGTGTTGCCGGCTTAGAATGTCATCACCCCATATCTTACCCGTGGGTGTCGTAAGAGGTGACCAAAGGAGAAATTCATCCAGGGGTTCAATCCCTCAGCTTTGCGCTCACCAACCCGCCTGCCAAGCGTGGTGAGTATGGCAAATACCAAGAGGCCCATGTTCAAATAGTGGACTTTATTGTGGCTGTTATAGTAATGGAACAATATGGCAAATTTCGTTTTGAAAAATCAGCATTGGAGCTAGAACAAGCATGTTGTTCAGCCTATGAGCCACCTAACCGTCTACTCGTACTAGTTCAAGCCTTTAGGCTAAGGCGTTTCTTGTTGTGGCGTTTTTGGTCGCTTGATCTTAAAATTTGCCTTGTAATAAATAACAGAAGTACTACAATACCCTTTTCTTCAGAAATATCGTATCTGTTCACATAAGAGGCCTACGTCATATTTCATTTACCACAAAACAAAATTAAAAACATAGATTTTAAAAGTTTGTGTTTGTTTGACAACAATACTCAATACACAAATGGTAGGTTTTTATTTTTCTCGTATTTCTCTAATTAAAATAGCTTTTTATTTGGCTTTTCGCTCTGCGAACGTGAATGTAAATTTTATGAAAAGTACAACCGCAGGCGCTCGCAAAAACTCTTTTACATTCAGCCAGTAATTGCTAAAAAATAAAACAGGACATTTTATGTACACTCATACAATACCATATTGCAATATTATGCATGTTAAACTTAGTTGTTGTAGTTTGTGATGTCAAATAGAAAATCATGCTCAAAGGATTCCTGCAAAATGAACAAAATAATAATTTGCACAAAATTGTTTCTCGTTTACATTGCGAATTGAAGATGTACCCAAGTTTGAAGCTCATTATACTTAGTTGAACTTTGCAACAGTACTCGTATATTAGCATAGCTATCAGTTCGCATCGATGGGAAATAGGTATGAACATGTACCTAGATCACAATGTCTGATCTAGGTACATGTTCATATTGGCTACGCAGGCTTGTCACAGACAGCCTTTTCGGTAGCATTTCAAAAGCCTTCTAGCAATCTCCATAGCTATTCATGTCAGGGCGTACCGCCGCCGCCGGACATATCAATAAATGGGCCATGTTTTGCATATGTAGTTCTACGAAGGGAGATATGTGACGTTGCTTTGAAATCTAGACACCAACTACTAAGTTTTGACATCCGAAAAAGGTATTCAATTTGACAGATGAGTGACACAATAACCTTTCCAGCAGTTGGCAAGTAATCATCGGGTCGTTGGACGACTCGGTGTCCCACTCAAAGAGAGAGAGAGTAGAAAAGAAGGATAAAAATGTTGCCATTGGCAATCTCGTCTTTGGTCATCTAGTGCTTCGACAAGTTGCTTCTTAACTTTAGCCGAGTCAACGGTTGTCTGCGTTATCCTTCGTCCCTGCACTTAAGCATCCTAACTCATCCTCAGCTGCAGCTTACATACAGGAGAGGGGCCCAAAGTGATTTGATACACTGCGTGGTTTAGCTACTCTGGCGTATATGAGTAAGGGAGCTGGCGTACAATATCTAACATAAGACATACATGGAAGACATACAATTAAGTCTGGCAGGCTAGACAAAATAAATGAAGTAGAATATGAATCGATACGGTTTTTTGAGAGGCAAACATCGTAAAAGGTAAAAGTACATTAGGTATACCTAAGTCAGTAATGTTTACCAGATAAGAACGTAGATTCTAATCTTTTCGTAGCGAGCCATTGGGATCCACTGCTGGGCAAATGCTTACCTCCCTGTCTTCCACTGATCTTGATGAGATGTCTCCAAATACGCTTACATGTTATTATATAAAACTGTGCCTCCACAACGTAGATTTTAAGACGTCTTAAAATCTTATTAAATTCCTACCCACACTATGGAGACAAGTTTGTAAACTAAACTACCAATAAATTGGCTTTCTCGAGGAAGGGATCAAACGTGTTTACTTTTGTCATTGAAAGTAGCCGCCGCGATTTGGGTCATGAATTGTGCGTGAATAGATCATGCTCACAATCGCGCGGGATCAGGGCACGGCACAAGGAAAACAACCTACATACATCACGCCTTTATCCCTTTCGGGGTAGACAGAGCATTCGAATCGCCGTTAAAACACCCACAACACGTCTGACAAAAGTTTGAGTCATGTAGAAGACTGTGTATCATTATAGAGTCAGTTTATGAGCCTGTCGGCTAAAATTGCAATACACATCGACTCTCAAATTCCTTAGTCAAATACAAATTACAAATTATTTATGTATTAAAGAAAGAAAGTTACATTTAAGTCACTTCATACAAAGTTTATATTTACCAACTTGTTAAAAATAAGTAATTACTTTACCAATTAAAGTCGATATATGAAAGGTGGACTACCAAAATAAACATTAGATTGTTATTTAAAAATAAGATTTTAGATTTAGACATCTTAAAATCCTGTGGAATAATTAAGGAGGTACACAAATTATATCTACCCATACCGTGGAAACGAGTTGGTAAACTAAACTACCAATAAATTGACTTTCTCGGGGAAGGGATCAAACGTATTTACTTTTGTCATTGAAAGTAGCCGCCAAGATTTGGGTCGTGAATTGTGCGTGAATAGGAGCCCACAATCGCGCGGGATCAGAGCACAAGGAAGACAACGTTCCGCTCAATTCCGCACAAAGTCACACGAAAGATAAATATACCGCGTTTTTATTTGACTACTTACTTGTGCATCTTATTGTTGGAAGTTTTCTTATTCGCTTTCCGCAAATTATGCGTCTTATCTTTATGAGTAGGTGGTATAGGTGTCACAGGTGTTCGCATTATATAAAAAAATAACGTTAGTAACAAAACATAATACGTTTATTTTCTTGTATAATTGGAGTAATACTTTGATTTTAGTATTAAAGACGCAGCGGCAATAAAGGGGATATAACTAAAGGAATAGCATTTTCCTTACTATTCTTCTTCGCCGTAAATTGAGTCAGTTAATGGACTATATAGGTAGTCTAAAGCCGCTTGTGTAAGCTGCCGGGGTTAATCGTATGGAATTAATTATTGGACCGCAAGAGAATTCAATTTACCAATACCTGGCGGAATAGTGCTCTAGTCACATAAATAATAGGTTTATTTTAGACTGTATTTGTGCGATATACGCTTTGTGTCGATCCCGCCTCATGCAGTATAAGTATTGTATCATCGTCACGGCTTCTGTTGTAAAATAAAGCTATAAGCTTTTACAAGTAGGTGTGGTGCATAAGTTTGATCACTTTCTATCTGTGTATCTATTCTGTACCTAAAGTTTAAGAGTTTGTTTGTGTACTACAATTGTCTATATCTAGGTATGTCTACGTATATTGTGTGCATCGACTTCTTAATTTTGCAGTGGGATACATTTACATTCCTAGATTGCTAAAACAGCACCACAAACCTCAAATATACGTTCAATTACGTAGAAAACCTGATATACGACTAGCTACAAGTGGCTGCCTTCAGCTACACAGGTAGCATACAAAACCAGACGCTTTGATAAACCAAGCATGAAAATATGCGCCGTCATTAGAACGGAAATATTCAAAATACGTCAAAGTTCGTAAGTCATGACAGCTCGTTATATTACAATGTTTCACATGCTGTTTATAGCGTATTTCAAACAATAGCATAACTTTGACATCTGTTTTGCCTTATATATGTCAAACTAATATAGTTAGGTATTATGCAGAACCTATTTAATTGGTTCAATTTTATTAAAGGAAGGAGTAGGTACCTATTTTATCTTATCATTTATCATGGCCTAAATGACGTATGTGTGACAGGTCATGCGACTGTCTGTGCTGTCATTTGTTGGCTGGCTTGTGCATGTGTGCAACTTTTCGTATATTTACACGCAATTGGTACGTACGCTCGCACACCTTCAAAACGTTTCAAGTAGTCATACCAAATACTAAAATAAAAGAAAATGGGGTTTAGGACAAAGCGATTTGGCTGCCACAGTGAAAATTGTCTAGAGCTCACCCAATTTTGTCACATTGCAATTTTCTTTCAGGAAAACTCGCGTTTGAATATTCAGAGTCTTTTTCCAGCAGTTTTATTTTCATTCATTTATAAAAGGACGCATTAAAGAACAAAATGGTCCACGCGGGTGGCTTTTTCACTACTGAAACGGTTGCTAGCGTGCAGCGTAATATTTAATATTTTTTGTCAATTCGTTGCTCCTCCGAATATTTTATTCAAGCAGAAGCACCTACTTGAAATTCACAGTGATTGCTCGTAAAAATACCTGTAAATGCTGTTTATCATTCCGAAATGAAATGACACACAAAATGATTATTAAAATGTTGTTATTATAATGACATAATTTAAATTATACAATTCATAAATAGTTACCCACAACGTTGAAATTATTCTCATAGGTAAACCAAATAGATAGGTATTTCTTTGCTCGAATAAACAGTCACTACGACTGCGTTATAGGATATTTTGGTTTCAATCTCTCTGTCAATATTCCGACTCTTCAAAAGCTTCTGGAACCGTATCCTTTTTTATGTGTCATAAAAAACTAACATTGTTATCTTGGTGGGATCCTAACAACCTAGCATAAAGTAGTGTTGCACATTTGATAATGTTTGTAAAGTGCTAACATATAACATTTTCTTAGTTTGCAAGTTAAGTACTGTTAGTTATTGATTTTTACACTGTTGATTGTACATTCAATTGCTGCAATTTTTAAAAAACATGTTGAAAAGGAATGGTAAGGGAGACCGAGGGGTGTTGGATCATTTTTGACATTTTGCTTCGTAACACAAAATTCTATAAAGATAATTCATATTTGATTACACCAATCGATAGCAAATTTCATAAGCTTTAAAATGATATACACTTTAGAAGTGTAAGTGTAAAGTCTTTTATAAAAAATCAACTTTAGTTGAGCAAGACATTTTGATCCAACACCCCTCATGCCAAGGACTGTTGGATCAAGTACAGAGGGGTGTTGGATCATTTTATGTTAATGTCATTTCAATAAAGGCTTATTTGATTTTTTTATGTATGACCTCAAAGTTAACTAAATAATACATTTTAAAGAATTTACTAAGCCAAGACGAGCCAAGCAAAGCGCCAGAGAACTACCTACCTTTTCTAGAAGTATTTCGTAGTTTTTTGAACTCTCATAACTCTAGTTTTCTATATACCATATTGATCAAATTCTCAGGATATCTTGTCGATAGTAACCTTATTAAACATGCAATAATTCAATTACATAGCTTTAATACTTTTTGATTTTATGTATATCTAAAAAACACCGATTTCGTCACACACTGACACACTTACTCGCTGACGATCAGCAAAATGTTCGGGAACTTCCTGAAGAGCTAGTAAGCTGAAATTTGGCGTGTAGACTAGGTTAAGCATACAAAAAACGAAAAGATTCAGAAACTTATGCCCCAATCCCCAAAATGGGGGGAAAAAGTTAGTACGAGAATTCTTCATTTTTTTAAATCGCATTTTAATTCACGGTGAAAAAGGAATAAATAATAAATAAGCGTCAGTCATTTGAAAACGAAAATGAAAATGAAAATGTTAATAAAAAAAAAATAAAAAAAAAAAAATTCTTTATTTCAGACTTTTACATCCATAGTTTTACATTTTACATTTAATAGGCATGATTTTGTAATAGCTAGTGTTAGGTACATGGTGTTTATCATTAGTTAATTGTTATTTAAAATTACAAATACATAGTTTAGTTTATTTAATTTCAACAGTAAGTAGGTACATAGTTACATTTTGTAGATAAAAGTTTTTTAGCTAAGGTTGGGTACAAAGTTTTTAGCTTAGTTAATTGTTAATTAAAATTTCCAAAAGAGTTTACTTAATTTTTAGACTTTTACATCCATAGTTTTAATAGTTATTTATTTAAACATTCCTTACATAGAGATATGTCTTTGAGATACTTTACAGATATGGGTTTGTAATGTGCATATTTTGGTGCACCTTCGACCAATGTATTACAAAAGGGCTGTCAAATCTACCAGCAATCAAGCTCAGAATACTGTTGGCATTGCCCCGAGTTCTCTGCAGTGCAGCCGCGCATCGTTTGCGGATCGTGGCATGAAAGTCATCAACATGAGCGTCCGCAAACATGCCCGACGCACTGCACCATCGCGGCAGCCCCAACAGCATCCTAAAAGCATTATTATATTGGACTCTTAAGGAGTTCCACGATTTTTTACAATAATTTGTCCACAAGCTACATGTATATAGTGATGTATAATAAGCCCTGAACAGCGTTACCTTGACCTGAGCAGAACTGTACTTAAATCTTTGAACAATCATATTTGCCCTGACTGCCAACGCTCTGCGCTTCCTATCCATATCCATATCATCACTGAGATCCTCAGTCACAATATGACCTAGGTACTTAAAGAATTTTACTCTATTCAATGGAGCACCATTTAAAGTAATATCTGGTACATGTGAGGGACACTTTTTGCCTGCTTTAAATACCATATATTCACTCCTTGCTGTATTATATTTAAGACCGTGTTTGGCAGCATATTCCTCACATGCACCTAGCAACCTCCTTAGTCCACTGACCGAAGGGCTGAGCAGAACCATGTCATCAGCATAACTAATATTGTTTATACATATGCCGTCTATGTGACATCCAACATGCATTCTGCTCAGCTCCTCGATCAGATCATTTACATACACATTAAACAGAGTCGGGGATGTCAATCCGCCCTGCCTTACCCCACATTTCATGCTATACATGTCTGATGAGACACTGCCCCACCTTACACTATTTGTTTGGTTAGAATACCAGTATTTAAGTACTTGAATTAGTTCTTTAGGTAGGTTACATTTTTCAAGCTTTTTCCATAATATGTCATATTGTACAAGATCAAAAGCCTTAGATAGATCTAAAAAGCAGGCATACGGGGTATTAGGGACGGTGTAACGAAAACTTTGCAGGCGTGCTCAGACCATGAAACTGAACAACTTGTACTATGGAGTCAATGGTGGGAAACGAAAAAAAATTCCAACCTCCCATACAAAGTCAGTCAGCTAATCGTGAATTTTGTATGGAAGGTCGGAAATTTTTTTTCGTTTCCCACCATTGGTTCCAAAGTAAAAGTTGTTCGGTTTGATGGTCTGATCATGCCTGCAAAGTTTTCGGTACACCGTTCCTAACACCCTGTATATTGGTGTTTTTCTAGATGTATAATATTTTACAGTGTTTTTCAGACCTAATATAGCACTTTCTGTTGAAAGCCCTGGCTTGAAGCCAAACTGGGCATCATTAATTTTCACATATTTGCATAACTCTTTATTAATAAGACTATCAAATATCTTGGCAATTGTAGTTGCTAAAGAGATAGGTCTGTAGTTAGACTTTGCAGAAATATCTCCTGTTTTGTTCTTTATTATGGGAACAACCAAAGTTTTGGTTAGTTCAGATGGTAGGTATGAGTGTCGGATACAAAAAGTGAACAACATTGCCAGAACACGAGGAAGGTGAGGGCCTGCATACTGAAGGTGCTCAATGCTCAGACCGTCATGGCCAGGTGATTTACCACGCTTCATTTTCTTTATAACCTTAGCTATTTGCTTAGCTGAGAAGCTAATGGTTTCTTCCCCCTCCACAACAGTCCCAGCACTGGGCACCCTCCCAGAGCTGGCAGTCACCGGCGTAACCATAAAGTGGTCTTTAAAAAGATTGGCTATTTCGACTTGATTTGTCAGTCCCTCAACGCTCACAGGAAGACCCTGCCTAGGCCCCACTCTGTTTGTACTTTTCCAAAAGCCCCTAAAGTCTTTTTTCACATGTAAGGATGTTAAAACTTCCATTCTGATACGTTCCTGATTCCTTTGACACCATTTGAGTTTAGATTTAAACTGCCTACGACTTGAGCACATGTCTTCGTAAACTGAACCTGATTTAGGTCTGCCACATAGGATCCACAGTTGAAACCTAAGCCTGGCCTCCCCATGAGCGTCTCTGACATGCCTGTTCCACTTCTTTTTCTTCTGTGTCGGAAAGTGATGTGAGGAAAAACATTATGGCTATTTCATCAAAAGCCGTAGGTAATGATGAAATCAGTCGCAATATGATACTTCCAATCCTCGATATTATCCTCCCTGTAATAACTCATATCCTTAACTTTTCCTTGTCCTCGTCCTCCTTCCCAATTGCTTGGAAACAAGCTATTGTAGTTCCCATCCCTAAAACCAGCAATCCTACATCCCTCTCACACTATCGTCCTATATCCATTCTTCCTTTCCTATCCAAAGTTATTGAACGTCTTGTCCACTACCAATTGTACAATTTCCTCTCTGAAAACAGCCTAATGAACGCATTACAATCAGGGTTCCGACCTGGCCACAGCACGGTAACTGCCCTTGTCAAAGTCACGGACGATATTCGACTTGGCATGGAGCAACAGAAAGTTACCTTGCTTACCCTGTTGGATTTCAGTAATGCGTTCAACACTGTGGACTTTGATATTCTCTTATCCTTCCTCAAACTCCTTAATTTTTCCTCATCTGTTGTTGACTGGTTTCAGAGCTACCTCTGTGATCGTAGCCAGCGTGTCAAAGCTGATGACCACGTATCGGACTGGAGTGACGTACGGGCTGGTGTTCCTCAAGGTGGTGTTTTATCTCCTCTCCTTTTTAGTATTTTTATAAACTCCATCACCCAGAACATCACCTCGTCGTACCACTTGTATGCGGATGATCTGCAGATTTATAGCCAGGATACAGTTGATAACATTGATAGTGCGATTGACTGTATGAACCGAGATCTTGAAACCATTGCATCATGGGCTGCTTCGCATGGTCTTACTGTCAACCCTATTAAATCGCAGGCTATAATTATTGGCAGCAAAAGACAAATCGCTCGGATTGACATGAATCATATTCCACCAGTGTGCTTTATGGGTATTGCAATCCCTTATTGCGAAACCGTCAAGAATCTTGGAGTCTTTTTCGACCGGTCCTTGTCTTGGGTACGGCAGGTTAATGAGGTTAGCAGGAAGATTTTTGTTTCCCTGAAAACACTCAGACGCCTGCGCAACTTTTTACCTGTCCGGACCAAAATCTCCCTGGCTCAATCCCTTCTCCTTCCTATCCTAGATTACGCTGATGTCTGTTACCTAGATCTGAACGAAGACCTTCTAAATAAGCTGGAGCGACTACAGAATGCCGCCATTCGTTTCGCTTTTGGCTTACGTAAGTATGACCATGTCACTGAGTATCGTTCCAAGCTTAAATGGCTTCCTATAAGACATCGGCGTTATTTGCATATCCTCTCCCTTCTTTTCAACGTCCTTAATAATCCTAAAACCCCCTTTTACCTTAAGGACCTATTCCGCACTCGGGCTGATAAGCATGGACGGCAACCTCGGGCGTGCACTGAGATGCTCCTTGAGTGTCCCACCCACAAGACAGATTTTGTCAGCCAATCATTTGCCGTGCATGCTGTTCGCTTGTGGAATAGTCTACCTTCCTCTATACGAGTCTCCAGGACAATTGAACTGGACAGTTTTAAAAATCAAGTTCGTTCATTCTATGAACAAAAATGTGAATTCAAGGTGTGATTTTGTCGTAATATCATCTTATTTTTCTTTCATTTGTGTGGTATATAATGTAGTTGTGTGTATTTATTTATATAGTTGTATATTTTATATATAATGGTATATATTTTATTTATTTATTTACATATAAATATTAAGTATATTTACTATTTGTATTTTTTTTTTGTTGCACTATCCCGCATCAACTTCTTTTTTTTTGCCTACTCTTTTCTACCTGGTTGCCTGGAAGATATTGCTACTTGAGCAATAAGGCCGCCAATTGTACAATTGTTTAATTTCACTTTTTATTATACTGTTTTCCTTTGTGCAATAAAGTATATTGTATTGTATTGTATTGTATCATTCTTGCTCTTCTCACCTTCGCAATTCGCAAACATGTTTACGTACGCTATTCCCATTGGTCCACTACTGCCACCTTCACTGCTGCTTTGATTTAGTAGATAGGCTCCTCGTCTAGTGTTTACGTTTGGATGACCGTTGAGATAAGATGTTTCTCGAAAAGATTTCCCAGCATCAACACAATTTCGTACCTGATTTTCAAGCTGCATTAGGTGTTCCGTAGTTGCATAGCTCGACTTGATATGCTCCACTGTAGACTTCAGCCACACGATATCCTTAAGAAGAGCTGTAACGTCTACGTGATCAAACGTTACCGGTGGTAATTTGTGCAGTTCCTTCGCAACAAAAACAGGGAACTTCTCAGGATCCACTAACTTGAAAAAGCTTATAATGTCCGCGATGTCACGGTGCTCCTTTCCGATACCTTTTCTTGTTTTGATCTTCTCTTTTTGCACAGTCACGGCTTCGTACAGCAGCTTCTTAGAAGTTGCAATCACCTCCGGTGTAAAAGCAGACACGCAGATACGCATCATGCTCTCCTCGTCCATAGTGTCCAGTTTATTTTGGACAAACGCTAATAATTCGTCCACTATTAGATTACACGAATTACATTTCACTTTGTTCGCCATGTTTATATGACTCACATTTCAAAAAATCAAATCGCACGTACAGATAGCAACCGTACCGCCTGACGTTTTGACAGCGACTGAAATTGAATTTGAAAATTCAATTTCAGTCGCTGACTAATGAAATTGAAATTGAAAATTAAACTGAAACTGAAACTGAAAATGAAAGTGAAAATGAAAATGAAAACGAAAACGAAAACGAAAACGAAAACGAAAACGAAAACGAAAACGAAAACGAAAACGAAAACGAAAACGAAAACGAAAACGAAAACTGAAAATGAAATGAAAATGAAAACGAAAACGAAAACTAAAACGAAAACGAAAACTAAACGAAAACTAAAACGAAAACGAAAACGAAAACGAAAACGAAAACGAAAACGAAAACGAAAACGAAAACGAAAACGAAAACGAAAACGAAAACGAAAACGAAAACGAAAACGAAAACGAAAACGAAAACGAAAACCAAAACGAAAGTGAAAGTGAAAGTGAAAGTGAAAGTGAAAGTGAAAGTGAAAGTGAATGTGAATGTGAAAACGAAAACAAAAGTGACAGTGAAAGAGAAAATGATTATGAAAATTAAAATGAAATCGAAAAGTTTATTAATAATGTATTCGGTTATACGTACGTATAACGAACTTACTCCCGGCCAGCACAACACGCGTGGTGCTCGTGTACTCTATGAAATTAACCATACAAAATTTTACCGAGGGGTGTTGGGTCAGGCTGATCCAACACCCCTCGGTATGAAAAATCCTGCCAGTTTGACAAAAACTTTAAATTGAGATAAAACCACAGAGAACCCAGACGTCCCAATAGTGCCATATGAATCCTTAATTTTGAAGGTTTCATATCGTATAAAACTTAAATAAAAATATAAAAGCACCTCCAAAATATTAGCCTGACAAATAAGAGCAGAAAACTTACTTTTGACGTTTTTTTTTACGATGATCCGATAAAAACAAAACGGCGCGCTATTTGTCAGGGACGCTAACTTAGGGGTCAACAAGAGGCAGAAAGAGGCACAATTGCATTATAGTCTGCTCGCTAACGCTTCTACTTTTCGAGAAAACAAAGCTGATCCAACACCCCTTTGATCCAATACCCCTCGGTCTCCCCTACTGTGTCTCGTCGTATGACGGACAAACATGATCAATCCCCTCGGTTTGTTTATTAACAAACAAAGATAGCACTACCAAGTTGACTACACAACCTTGTCCAAATATGAATCGAAACGCAGTACCAATCGAATACGCGGCGATGTAGTAAAGTTTCATAGTTGTCAAAGTTTAAAAATGTAACGGTACCTTCTTGACATACTGTATTAGGACTCTGGAGAATAAACGTGTAATGGTGTAAACTACTCCTGCATTATTTTATTTTAATACTTCAGAAGTGCTTTTCTAATTTTCCGCGTGCTATTTCAAGACTAAGCCATAAAGTCGCCGCGAGTTTTGCGTTTAGTGAGGCGCCTGCACCAGGTGAAAAATATAATGGAGACATATGATGAACGAGAAGCGAATAGTGAAAAAACGACGTCATGGATCGTCCTGGACTGTTTCTGGTGCACATTAGAGCTCCCACTGTGACCATAATTCAAAGAGGTACGTCTGAAAGTTAATAATAATAATTATATGTACCTATCTACCGTGTGCTGATAAGTGATCACATTAAAAGATTACCTACATTCTTATTGATATTTCAAAATATTGTAGTATCATGCCTTTGTCCTTTACGGGGTTGGCAGGACGTGATCGGCGATGGAAATGGTCATTCAAGATTTTTCACTTCAGAAAATGTTTGAGGGTAATTTCAGAAAATTTTGCATTCCATTGACCAAAATTGTAATATAAAATGGAGTTTTTTTAATCCTATTGTCGATTTTTACGGCCCTCGCTTTGAGTGAAATGGCGTGATGCTAGTCTAAGCCGGTATCACACGGTATCAGTAATAATTCTAATACATTTTTTTTTCTACTTCTTGGTATATTGCCGGCGGGCCCTGGCAAAATATATCGATCTAATGAGGTGATGATTGGCTGCCGTCGGCTGGTGAAAGGTGGCGGCAGATACGGATTCCTGGACGGTCGGCTTTGGGACTTTGCAACTGAAACATTGCATTATGAAGGGTCATCTCACGAAACTATTTGAATGACAGGTGCGTAAACCAGTTCTGATGATAACGATGGTGCTTTCATTGGTCGAATACTTAATTAGTTGTGTGTCGAGAATCTAATGCACTGTCATCTCAAGTGCGCGAAGTTGTAGTAGGCATCTGGCCTCTGCGACGGTATCAATATGTCAGTTGATGTAATTTTAATTTAACTATTCTGGTTAGTTTTCTTTGAACCACATGTGTAGGTAACACAAGAAAAATACATTATGTTCTTGATATCAATTTATTAAATTTCCAATGTTATTTTTGATTACATGTTGCGACATTGGTTGGAGTGAGCCATCATATAATGGCAAAGACAAGAAATGGAATTTTGCATCGCCAACGTTCAGCGACCGATGTAATGGAAAGGAGACCATCGATAATTATTAATTGGTATAAGTGGACATTTGAATATTTGATATCGATACGGTAATATTACGTAATGTTAGGTAAACGAAAGTATTTTTAAAGTAAGTTAACAAGTAAACAGATAAACGAATATCAGTTAAATGAGTAAGTAATGTTAATAAAGTTCAGCAATTTTGACATGACAAATGTGTCAAAAGAAATAGAAGTTATTTATCATATTGTGACAAAATTAATACAAAAACAGGTGTGTACCTAACTATGTAAATTTTTGTATCGAAGAGGGTATGTTTTTTCTATCGTGCTTTCGGAGGGCACGTTAAGCCGTCGGTCCCGTGCTTTCGGAGGGCACGTGAAGCTGTCGGTCCCGACTACAGACGGCGGTCGTTAAATGCTGAACCCGGGTTTGTCCTATTTTGAAAAAAGGGTAGTGTCCCACAAATAAAAGGGAAATGTCCCACAATCATAACGGGTGTGTCTCATAATCATAAAGGGTTTGTCCCACAATTATAAACGGGTATGTCCCACAATGAAAAAGGGTTTGTCCCATCCATAGTGAAAATTATAACAAAACAGGGTTGCATAAAAATAAAAAGAAAGAAAAATTAATTAACACGACCAGTGTGTCCCAAAGAAAATTCAAAATCAGAAAATAATATATAATTAAGTAATAAATTTCAAATAAACCAAAACTAAGTTTAATTTCAAAAGTAAGTGAATAAAGTGGTTTGTAATAAATTTAAAAAAATAACATAGTTTAAACAAAATTAAACAAATATAAATGATTAAAAATAATATTACCAAAAAAAACGCTGAATAAAATACTATATATGAAAAAAAATATTGTTTTCCGAATATACAACACAATTATTTATTGAAATTTAGGTAAAAAGATTTTATTATCTTTTGCAGTTTTTATAAAATGTTTGATGAACAGCTTAACAGAAGTAAATGAAATTCAGATTCTAAAATAATCCAGATTAAGTCTTTGTAATATAAAAAAAGTGATAAAAATAAAATTTTAGGTAATTAAAATTGAGTCCTTATATTATAACAATTACAAGATATTCAAGAAAGAAGATTATGAAAATACCTACAAGATGAAATCATAATCTGATACTTATTCAAATAATGCATAACAACCAGTGTGCATTTAAGTTAAAATTACTACGAATAAAATAATCATAACAAGTTATGAATCACGGGTTCATCCCATCGAGTTTGAAACATTGAAAACAGGGTTTGTCCCACAATAATAAAGGGTTTGTCCCACAATCACAACGGATATGTTCCACAATGTCTACATTATAATTCGATGGCAGTTGTGAGCTACTGTTACTCTTAGTAGTTAAATAAAGTCTAAAATCACTAAAAATAACTTGTAAGAGATGAATGAGTTTGTTTATCAATTAAAATATTTTTATAGCAGCATCATCTGTGTAATGTTAATAAAAGAACATATGAATAGGTTTAACAATGAATATATGAATATAATAATATGAACTATATTACATGAAACAATGCGATTAATATTGTTTTAAAGAAATATGTATGCTTCATTTTCTAACATAATTTAAAACAGTAATAAATGGGTCGAGACATTTTCACATTTGCTTTTATCGAAATATGACATTTAAAACATTTTTATCAGCTACTCTGAAAACGTATATAAAAATAAATCAAGTACAGATGGATAACAAGATATATATAATATTTTTTTTACAAAATATGTTTTGTAAAGTAGATACACAGATACAGAAAGAGTTAATTACTATTGGTGAATATTATAGATTTCAAAGATTTAAAACTATTATTTCCAAGTAGATTCACAAAGAATACTTTTTAAATGTCAATGAGAGAGAATGTAACAATGAGTATATTAAAACATAAATATATGTCAATTGTAAACTCATTGTAAGTCCCGATTTGAAAATAATAACAAGTGCGTTTTCTTGTCATTAGTGAAATAATCTCACTTATATTAAAGCTTTTTATGTTATAACACAATTTTAGTTTGTAGAAGTATCTTAATATTTCTGGACTAGATTCCAGTTGCCTTTTGAGGATTGATTGATTCAGTATTGTCCTCAAGCTAGTTATTAAAAATAAACTATTATTATTATTTTTCTGAACTCGTTTCTGAGAATTTTTGAGTGGTTAAGACCAGTTAATTTCATTCTCATGTTTTAAAATATGTAGAATAAGATTAATTACAATAATATGTAACAATAAGTTATATACATATATAATTTAAAATATAATTATTTTGAGTACAATATTTAAATAAAAACATACACTTCAGAACGTACCTAAGTCATGAGTAGTTAAAATAAAAATATATACTTGTATCATTACGAGGACGCAATGTGTCATTATCAGGAATGGCCGTATCACTAATGTTTTACAAAATAATAGTTTTGCATGTTTTACAAAATAATATTTTTGCGAGTAATAAAACTCTGAATATTAGGATGAAAATATTTAAACTGTGTCAAGATTGTTGTAAACAATATTGAAATTAAGATTGTTAAGGAAATGTTTTGAATATTAGGATTGTTAAAAAATTTATTTGAATATTAAGACTGTTATGAATATTCTGAATATTAGAATTGCTGCAAGTGTTTTGAATATTAAGATAGATGATTCTTCTGAAAATATTTTGAACATTAAGATTGTTGTAAAATTTTCGGATAATAATATTGTTGTAATTGTTTTGATTTGAAAGGTTGAGATTAGCGTAACAAAAGGGTAAACTAAGAACGTTTTTATGTAAGGGTTTATTTACGAGGGCGTAATTAAGATTCAGGATGGCCGAGTGTTAGTTATTGATTTTTACACTGTTGATTGTACATTCAATTGCTGCAATTTTTAAAAAACATGTTGAAAAGGAATGGTACTGTGTCTCGTCGTATGACGGACAAACATGATCAATCCCCTCGGTTTGTTTATTAACAAACAAAGATAGCACTACAAAGTTGACTACACAACCTTGTCCAAATATGAATCGAAACGCAGTACCAATCGAATACGCGGCGATGTAGTAAAGTTTAATAGTTGTCAAAGTTTAAAAATGTAACGGTACCTTCTTGACATACTGTATTAGGACTCTGGAGAATAAACGTGTAATGGTGTAAACTACTCCTGCATTATTTTATTTTAATAGTACATTACATATATGATGAAACCTGTAAATGCGTGAACTATATTTACCTTCAAGTCTGTGTAGTAATAGTAGTTTATGCAATTGCCTTATAATCAGTTGGCTTTAGGATGTGAGTGTCTGTTAATAGTTTCACACGAGCATTCTAAATCCTAATTATATGCAGTTGCATACGCTATTTTATCTACACTCTACAAGAAAAACTATGAAAAATAATTCAAACCTCCGCACTGCACTATGGCGATGGCAAGCCTATCTACTGAGCCAACATTTTAACTAAACGTTAAAATGGAGGCTCATAAAACATAACAGCTTCTAAAATTAAAAAGCATTTATCGGTAAATTTTAATTCGAAAAATGATTTCAAGCAAAGATTTCTTAATAAATAAGTCCTCATAATTTCAACTGTTGTCCCGCCCGGGTGACATTTTTTTTTATTTGACTTACTGTTGGCTCAGGAAATAAAAAAGCGGCATATGCGTTTCGTTTTTTTGAAATACTAGACATTACGTTCCATTACGATTAATTTTTAAAAAAAATTTAGTACGGAAATTATTTTTTAAGGCTGCATACTTCTTAATGCAGTTCATTACGTTCTTACTTTCGATTCTGTAAAACGAATATTACGAGATGAGTGTAGATAAAAGTATTTATTTCCACCCAATACTAAACTTACTCACTTACTCATAGTTTCAAATTTCGACTGTATCAAAATAATACCTTAAGGCTACTGTTGGTCACATAATATTTCCTCAGAAGAGATAAATAAGTTAAGCGATTGTAGTTTTGTTTGACACCCGAGGGTTGGTCCGGTTCTTTCCCATGGGAAAGATTCGGAAAATACATGGCAACAGCTATGAACTGAAACAGGCTGTAAAGACTGCTATTTATTTGATGTACAATGTTTTGCTGTGGCCTGCCCCTGGAGGGTGGAAAAACGACTCTCACGTTCTACAGACGTGTAGAACAAGTTTTTTATTGATTCTCCTTTACCGCAATCTTGTGGTCATTCGTTTGAGAACTCTACTTTTATTCGAGTTCGATGGAGCTATAACCAAGCTAATAGAAAATACCACTTTTGAAACACATTTCATGAAATTTATACAAGAATCGATTTTATTTTGAAAAGGTCTGAAATTATTTGCTGCTTTGTCTCTAAATAAGCAATTTTGGGTTAAAATAAACGATTCCATTTGAAGTGCAACCATAAAATGAGCATTGATATGCATTATTCAAGTTGTCATCGTCGGAACTCGCCGGGGAATTTAAGTCCAAATCAAATTAATGAAACGCACCGCGGCTTTTGGATATAGCAATTGGTTTTGATGTCATCGGTTAAATTTTAAATTTAATACATTTATTTGCTGTCTTAAATATTTTTGTTTAGATTCATTTACATTTAACTACCTGTTCGAGATATTCTATCTAGCCATGACAATGATCTTTCTTTATCAAGGTTTCAAAATACGTAAAAGAAAGCAATTTTCCCGGAATATTTTGAATTGTTCGAATCTGTGCAATCTCGAAAAATACGGAACTTGAGCGTCAGCAGCTGCCTAATTATTTTCCCTCACCTTTGATGTTCAAGCGTATCTAACTACGATGAATTCGGTGACTGCTGTATAAACGAGTGAGTGACAACAACGTTACCTACTGATTTGATTACTCCTCGGAGTGCTTTGAAATTTCAGTAACAAACGAGCGTTCAAGTGTTCAATAACAAGGTGTAGTTACAAATAATACTGAAACAAGTCAATAACTTGTTAATGGCAGTTAGTTAGTTACCTTTTGTCTCGGGTGCCAGAAGGTTAATTTTTTGTTTACCTTGAGCGGCATAAACATGATTTAAAGTGAACCATTCATTTAAATACAAAATTCTGTAACAAATGTGATTGTATTTATTTATTTTGCGTATAAGCCTTATCGTCGGCACTTTCGCGGGATTTTGAGCTCAGGCCAAATCGCTGAAATACACGCTTTTCGGACAGAGAGCGTTGTTTCAATCTCATCCTGAACATGAAATATATTTTGACCATTAGCTTTAACTATTATAGTGGTGGGTTTGTGGAAAATTGAATTATATTTGAATGGGGGAAAATAGCTTGAATAAAGCATTGTTGTTTATGGCTTTCATTAAGTACAACTGTCAGTAATTTTCGCAATGACACGCTTTATAATTTTCATTTTATCGGCACAGTGAAAAGCATCTGGAAATTCGTAAAGTTTCTTATACAATACGTTTCTAAAATAGAATGAGCTTTGGTGCTTTTCGGAATCTTGTAATGTTTTCAATTTATCTGTAATATTGTTAGCGAAACTCCTGTCATTGCGTACAAACTTGTAATTCCTCCATCAGGATCCGAGCTTGGATAAATAATGTCTTACGTACGTCTTCGTTTTATCTCTCTTACTTATTTGTGCGTTCCTGATTGATGGCTTTGCCAGTTTCACAACATTGAAGGTTAGAAATGGTATTATTGAATCGCTTTAGAAGATATCAAAATATATATAAATGATTAAATTGTGCTATCACACACATATAGGTAGGTATATAGTACATAATAAAAAATAACTTATTATTTCAAAAGATTTACACTTTTAAAATTTTCATTTAAGTTACTTTAAAATCGACTTGAATAACGTTCCATCTTATTTCAAAAGCGCTTTAAAAAAATGTTAAAATTAAAATTGTTAGAAAAGTAATATAATGCGATTCAAAGAAACAGGGCGCCATTTTAAAAGGTAAGGGAAGACAATATCAAAGTGGCTTTAACAAGGTAAAAACTCTTGGAATCACAAGTGCTTGTCGGCTCGAAGTTCTTAAGGACATTATGATAGGGGTTTATTCGAGGGATAAAACTGTCTCGTTCGTGTGGATTTAGCATCGGTTCGGCCTTTTGTGTTACGTAAGATGACAAGATTGTCTCCCTCAGGTGCGTACGTGAGTAATCACGACGTCATGGTATTTTGTCGTGAGCGAAAAGGTTTTGTCGGAAGCAATATCGGTATTTGTAAACAACAAAAGGGCGAAAATGGGATAATGTTGTAGCTATAAGTAACAAACAAAGTTCAGGATTATGTAGCAATCATTCAAGGTGGAAATCTTTAGGCCTTCGTTCAACAGTAATCCGTCCAATGGCTGATATGATGTAGGTAGGAAACATAAAAATACCTATGTCTCTTACTTGACTAGGTATCTCTGAAACAGTTACCCTAATAAATTATTTTGTTAGAAGGAAGCGTACGTTTTTAAAGTATCTCACAACCAGGCAGGCAGTTATAAAAAACTTCAGGGCACTTTGCAAGACATGACTTGATAAGATGATAAAGTAATTTGTTGGTGTAAGTAAGGGTTGTTGGCTGTTACACGAGAAATAAGCCTAGAGGGTGTGCCGAGGGCTGACCCTACTCCCAGTAATTAAACGTATCTCAAATGTTTAGCCCGGAGTTTCGGACACAGTAGAAAAATAAACCACAATATTATTTGCATTCTTGTTTTCTAGAATCATTTTTTATATTATAAAACGAAAATCCTTGATTTTGAAGTCGACGCTTATAGAATCTCGACATTTCGGTACAGTAAGTATACCATCATCGGGAGGCCGACAGGTACTATAAAATATTATAAACATATACTGATAATGGAATAGATAAAATGTAAGGCATATCTATAATAATTTTTGGAAAACTTCCAAAATTTCACCGCAGGCAGGATTCGAACCTGCGACCTTCGGCATCAGTACTGCCGACGCCCTAACCAACTGGGCTACCGCGGTTATAATAATTTTATCTAGACAGGTTTCTTCTTTACAAATATTGTTTGCATTCTTGTTTTCTAGAATCATTTTGTATATTATAAAACGAAAATCCTTGATTCTGAAGTCGACGCTTATAGAATCTCGACATTTCGGTACAGTAAGTATACCATCATCGGGAGGCCGACAAGTACTACTTATAAACATAGTGATAATGGAATAGATGAAATGTAAGGCATATCTATAATAATTTAATCTAGACAGGTTTCCTATTTTTATTACCTACCTACCTAATAAAGAGAATCCTGCTCTACTTGATTTGGTAGCTCATTTTATTAATTCTGCTCTTATTTTTTACTATGATCCGGATACAACTAGCAATCGTGCTTAAGCTCGTTAAAACAAGATTGAGATACTTACTACAAGTATTTTTTTCACATTCAAGTGTGTGTAGAATCCTTTTTATTTTATTTATTTCAGTGGTGATATTAATTATAGTTTGCACTTTCAATTTTCATTTAAAGTATAATAGTTGCTTAATATTTAAATTGCGTATCAAATATAAGTGAGTAAATTATTTTCTAATTAATAAGGTAGCTGAATTCATGGTTTTAACAAGTAAGGTAAATTTAATCATTACACAGTTATCTTTTGAACTTGGCTTCGGTGTTTTACAGCGGCTTAAAATGCCAAATGCCAGTTTTAAAATTAATTAATAACTTTCACTGAATTAACCCTGTTTTAGAGAGGTATCACAGGTACGCCTTCAAAATACTGTCATAAGAATTTCTAATGAAGATTTGAAAGTGAAATTTATCAAAGGGTTTCAAAATTTGGGCTTAGATATATTTAAAATGTTTAACGGCGGCAAGTTAACTAATAGATAGCTTGCTTAAGATTTTGTTAACCGTTTGTCAACAATTTTTTAAGTACAGAAAGGAGAAAGTGTTGGTTGTAACTTATCAGTTAGTTATTTTTTACGCTGATGGGCTGTATGTTTGAATTTTGTATTGTACCGAGATATTTGCACAATATTATAACAAAAAATAATAATTTTATGTACACCTGCCGGGCTGTACACTGTAGAGACTTGTCTTACGCGAGAAAACTTCAGAAATTTGTCTAAACATGTAGAATATTCGATGAGAATTTTCTAATGGAAAATCTAAGTCGCGTAGCGTACGCGGCATTTGAGACACAATAAAATGACTCGGTAAAAGAACTGTCAAACTAACTTTACAGGCTTACCAAAGAATCTCTCACTTTGGTCGGGAATGCAGACCATTTGGGGAATTCAACAGAGTTCCATGTCAGATTTCGCCGAGCGACCGAGGCCCAAGCCCACACAATGATTTGGTTTTATAATAGGGGGCATGAAAATGAGAGTTTCTGTTTGTCACACTACGTCGGCGCAACCGAGTATGATCGTCTCGAGCATTCTAATGCCTAATTTTATGCAGTTGCATACACGATTTCAAATACACTTTGTAAAAAAAAAACTTTACTCCACACAAGAAGTTGCAGGGTCCACTCATGCTGTGTTTCAAATTATCTATGCTGTAGGTAGCAATAAAAACATGAGAAAGCAGTAGTTGAAGAAAGAAGTGACATACGGAATGAAATCCTTTTTCTTTTAACAAAATACAACCTACCTCAAAAAAGGATGAACTGCCTCTAAACTTTAAAGGCTTACCGAAGAATCTCTCACTTCGATCGGGAACGCTGACTATCCGGGAAATCCAACAGAACTCCGCGTCAGATTCCGCCGGCTGACCGAGGCTCTAACTTGCTTCACCCTCAAATATCAACACGATGTATTGAGCTAAATGTGAAAACGAATTTTTGCTCCTTCACTTTATTTTTTTTTTTTTTTTTTTTTTATCTATGATGGGCTTACTCTTGACCCCAATCTTACCCTAGAGCAGAGATGGGATCTACGGTGGAGCGAGCTTGCCCAGAAGATGCCTATTCACTCTAGACTTAAAGAGATTCAGGTTATATGCACTCGGAAATACAGACGCAGGCAGCGTCACGTCAGCCACAGCAGCTTGTAAAAAGCCAAAACAAAACAGACAGTAGAGAGATTTTAGAATGCATAATATTACTTTAACAGTACCTAATCGATTTTCTCTGTTGCTTTGAGTCCTCTGTAATTTTGTTCCGATATTTGGGAAATTTTAGTTTCCTAATATTTAAGGGGACAAGGATTTCCCCAGATATAAAGCAAAGTTGTTCAAGTAAACTAACTAACCATATTACCGGAGTTGAGAGCACTTCCAGCCTTCAAGGAAGGAAGTTATTGGTTTACAAGCTATTATTTAGTTCTCGACCAGACAACACTTCAGATGACCATCGCAGACTTTATGCAGTAACCTTAGATAAATGATTGCCTCGCTTCGCTGCGCTTGGTAGATTGAGTAGGCGCACTTGTATGTAGAGCAATAAAACATGAGCCGGAATAGGCTCATCTTCATACATCTGACAGTTAGTCAATTTTCAAATATTTCTGTTTGGTCTGGGTGTTTTCTATGTAAAATTTGTAGGTATTTACTAAAAAAAAAAGTATATAAGTATTACATCAGTTGTATAGTTCCCATAGTACAAGTTTTGCTTAGTTTGGGGCTAGACGGCGCTGTGTGTCTCATCCAGGGATATTTATTATTATTATTATTATTGCAAATAAACGGATTATATAATTTGTGGCTTCATATCATGACGGTGCCTTAGGATAGTGCTCGATCTACCGAGTGCAGTAAGGCAATCATTTATCTAGGCAGTAACATTATATCGGCATAACTGTGGCCATTTATGACGCGCAAATCATACTTTCATGAATTTTATTTTATTCCACGCCGCCATTCAGTCATAATGGCTCGGCGCCTGCAACAAAGCAAACTCTTTCACAATGAAATGAAGAAGTAAAAGGAGTCCCTGAAACGAGGTAGCTCAAAAGAATGGGTTGTTTCAGATAGTAGTTTTCTCCGGCGTTTTCGAAATGACTGCAATCCACCTAACTGCTGACCTCTTGGCAGCATCTCAACGAATAAACTTTTACGAAACAAATGTATTACTTTCTTCTAGTCTTTTCTGAGATAAATAAGAATAAAATTTAAAGAATATACTGAAGGCCAATGCATTATTCAAACATGAATCATGCCGAGGATACTTAGCGGTAGCTTATTGGAGTAGGTATTTGATGTATGGCTTTTTCGAAAGTTTTGTTATAAATAGTACTATTTATTTTGTTCTATTACTATTTTCATACAACCTTTTTATTCGTCTTTGCGACAGATATTTGTCACAGTTATTTTTTCCTTGCTGACATTTATTTTTCAAAAATTAAAAATACCTACTACAGCGGCATTTTCCGCATATTTTTTCCAGACCTGCAATTTTTTATATTATTATGACCGACAACCGATTTTTATATTAAGTCAAAAAAGATGGCATTGTTTGGACATAGTTGAGGTCGCCATTTTTAATAAGAGACGCTTCTACCCACTTGAGTAAGGTGTTGTTATAACGAAGACGAGGGTCCGCCACAAATATCCAACTTTATACGTCTACTTTACACATCTGTCTGTTGCTGTCAAAACCAGGTGTGACTTCAGACGCTTGAAGTCAGCGAGTCTGTTGGAATATTATGTAAGTTTCACACAATATGTTCTCACATTATTGTTTAAAGTTATCGTACTTATTTAGGTAGGTATGGAAGTTTTTGTATTCTTCGTACGACAAAGTATACTTCTTGCTCTGCTCGTTGTGGTCGTCTTTTGTTTTTCACTGGCTTACACAAGTTGTTCGCTTGTTACAGTTTCTCCATTGGGAGTTACAAGCAGACGATACGCAATCTAGCTTTTCAGAATGTAGTTGACCAGATAATATTATTATTATCAACTATTGCTCCCGCAATTCACTGCTAAACTACCTCTTTGAGGAAGATTACAAGCAATAAAACCGTATAATAACAAATTGTAATACAACATTTTAATAAACTGGTAAAATACCGGTAGCGTGCTTAAGTTATTAAATAACGAACTCAAACAGCTCGGAGGTTTCTCTACCTCAGTGAGTGTATCCGAATAATTAATGAGCAGCGTTACTGAAGGCGCTTTTTCGTGAAAATAAATAGGTTATGTCGCGACAAGTGCTCGTAGCCCGCAGGCTCGGGGCCTAAATTAATCCTGACGGCCCAAACCAACTTGCAGCACACGATAAGGCCAACATTAATTAATGTAGCAATCTTCTCGGGCAGTTTCACAAACTCTTTTCAGCTGCTACGACTCTACGCATTTTCGTAGACGACCGCTACGATCTCGTTGAATCAGACGAAATGTATTCGCGCGACTCGTTTATTGTGTTGTACCCACTCCCTTTGATATCTTTCATCCACACTTCGTATTCATGAGATTGTTTTTCTTTTTGTTACAGAAACGTGCGGCCAGAAGACAATTGGAATTGCGGGTTTTGCTTATCATTTTTCTTAGTACTCCAACCGTCCGTAGTCCAGTGTTAATTAATTTTAGAAAGACAGTGGTGTTTTGTATAAAACTGTAGAAAAGTACTAGAAACTTTTGTGAAGTAGTTCTTTCGTTTTTGCAATATTTTGCAAGCGGCAGCCGAGGCGGGCGGTTTAAAATTATAGAAATTGTGAGCAGTATTTCGGAGAAGTGATACATTGTGGTGAGATAGTAAACAAATCGCGTAGATGTGGGCGGATCTGGGTCGCGGGTTAGTCCGCTGAGCGTGGATGGTGTTGCTGGGGCGTCGAGCATGGGGGCGCGGTGCGGGTGCGGGGGGCGGGGCACGCGCGCGCGGCCGTGAGCCCGGCGCGCGGCGAGATGTTCGCGCGCGCGCCGCTGCTGTGCGCGCTGTGGTGCGCGTGGGCGTGCGCGCTGGCGGCGGCGCGGGAGCTGCGCGTGTTGCAGGCGGACGCGCGCTCGGCGTTCTTTGTGGGCGTCGCCGCGCCGCCGTCGGCCGCCGCCGCCGTGCGAGCCTTCAACCGCTCGCTGGCGGACATCTCGCACTCCTTCCTGGCCGGCGACTACCAGCTGTACCTGCGCAACATCACCCTGCAGCCGCTCTACATCGAGCTGCCAGAAGATGAAAGGTTCGTTACTTAAATCTATTATGACTCATGATTCATTTACTTACCATTCAGCGATTGATCGATCACCACACGTCATGCAAAGAAATATCTTTCTTTCATCAAAACTGATTCGATTCGATGAATTTTGATAGATTTAACGAGCACAATATTGACAAAGGACTCTTTCAAATAAATTTGAATATTGCTTTGTTCTATTGACAAAATATGCGTAAATTACTGTTTTGAGTTCTAATGCGCCACTATTTTATAACTCAAACAACAATCCAGAATATCAGCGTATGAATATTGTGAGCTCTATGGATATTAAAGTCGTTTCCAACCGAGTGGAGCGCTGGCCCGACGCCGCTACCCGCATTCGTAGTTTAGAAGGCCGATACTCAACCGTGAACCGTATTGATTTTATTCTCATATACTTTATTTGTCCTCCACCCAGGCAAATGCAAAATCTTTCTCTTTATTTCATACGAGTCAAATACATTAACAGATAATTCGTATCGACTCTTTCAAATCGAAATTCGAAAGCAAACGTGACATTGATGCATTGCAAGGAGGGCAATGTTCTTTTTGCTTGTTTACAAAATCTTTGTTTGGTTTTTTGCCATTTACCAACCTAAGTCTACAGTCTTATCGCCACCAAATCAACCTTCCCAATTTCCCATGTAAAGGAGCTATTCATACATATTTTAATTCAAGATTGTATGAAAAAACCAATGAAAGTTGGCCCTTTACGTGTATAGGTTGATGTACTGGCCATAGAACCTACACGATGAAAAGTCAATAAAATATATTGAATGAAAGCACTCTACCCACCATTGTTTTTATTTAGCTAAGCGAGAGACAACAAAAGCCTTTTAGATAACCACAAAAGCTCTCTAATCTAGGTATATTTGTGTTGAAATTGAACTAGAAAATAAAACTTTAATGAAAGTGAATATTTATTTTGTACTAGCTGCCCGTCAGCGGTTTCACCCGCTGTAACCCATCGTTTACCCCTATAGGGGTTAAAAATCGAAAATCCCTAAAACACGTACCTACTCATTTTTTTAGCTGTTTGATCTAATTGCAAGTTTTGAAACAGATCGCATTTAAAAATCATGATTTTCCATACAAACTTTTAACCCCTTTTAGAGGTCGAAAACCGAAAATCCCTGAAACACGTACTCAATATTTTCAGCTCTTTGATCTAATCGCAAATTTTGAAACAGATCACATTTAAAAATAATGATTTCCCATACAAACTTTTAAGCCCTTTTTTACCCCTTTAGGAATTAAAAAACGAAAATCCCTGAAATACGTATTCCTTTTTTTAGCTTTTTAATCTAATCGCAAATTTTGAAACAGATCACATCAAAAATAATGATTTCTCATACAAACTTTTAACACCGTTAAAATTCGAGGTAAAGAATATTTAAAAACCTACCCCTTAACTTACTCTATATAATAAACACTGTAATTTTTCAACGTCGTATGTATTATTTGTGGGATCTAATACCTTGATAAAACATTTTTAATGGCATGTCATATTTGTATGAAATACGGGGTGTAAGGGACAGGTCTCCGAATACTGAAAGGGTGCATTCAGACCATGAAACTGAACAACTTCCCATAGAAATAAATTTCAGGAAACGAAAAATAATTTTTGATTTCCCATACAAAATCACGATCAACTGATTGCATTTACTATGGGAAGTCAAAAATTTTTTTACATTTCCTGAAATTTATTTCTATGGGAAATTGTTCAGTTTCATGGTCTGAATGCACCCTTTCAGTATTCGGAGACCTGTCCCTTACACCCTGTATGTATGTATTTGTTGGTTCCAATGGGTATTGGTTGGTAAAAGTTTTTACCTGCCATCTAATTTTTATACTGTATTTGTAGGATCCAAAATCTTGTTTAAAACATTTTCATTGGCATGTTATTTTTGTACGTACAATTGTACATGTGTTGTGCCATATACATCAATACTTTATTCATATGTATGTATTTGTGGGATCCAATATCTTGGTAAAACATTTTAATGTAATTTTTGTACGTACATGTGTTGTGGGATATACATCAATTTTGCCTTACTTACTCGCCAAGAGATGACGCTGTTAGTTTCTAAAACGCGAATTGGCTCAGTCACGCCACCTTTTTCAAAAATATTGGAAAATGCGTGATCCCGTGGGAATGAGACTTTTTTCCGTGGTAAAAAGTATATTATGTTATTCCAGATGCCCTTTTATATTTCTGCAAAGTTTCATGTCAATCTAATCAGCCGTTTTTGCGTGATGTCGTAACAAACACACACGTAGGAAGTATAGCAAGACCAGTGTGTAACACTATTTGCCAATATCGTAAGACAAAACTTAAATAATTTATTTAATAAAATTAATACAAAATACAATATAAAACACAATAAATAAACTTAAATTCGAAAAAATAAAAACAAAAATAAGTAGAACATAATCCGGATTCGAACGCGAGTCACCTTGTTTGATAGGCAAGCGTACTACCGCCGCAGCTACCGTGACTTTAAGATGACCGTTGAATTAACGGTTATGCTTCCCCACAAAGACGCGAATCGGCTTAGTCACGCCACCTACTTCAAAAATTTTGGAATATGCGTGATTCCGTAGAAATGAGACATTTTCTCGGGGTAAAAAGTAGCCTATGTGTTATTCCAGATGCCCTTTTATATTTCTGCAAAGTTTCATGTCAATCTAATCAGCCGTTTTTGCGTGATGTCGTAACAAACACACACACAAACATCCGCCTTTATAATATTAGTAGGAAAGTAGGAAAGTAGGATTCGCTGGATAGAAGAACTTCAATTTTGGGCCCATCAGAAAAACAAAAGCATTCCCAAAGAGGGTTGACGTCTGGTAGGCGGCCGGTCGTAAAATTAAGCCAAATCCTTTGCAACACGATTTTGTGTTCAACAAAACATGTTGCGCCGACCCCAAGTTATTGGGATGATTTCTATGTCGATAATTTCACAGCTACTGATATTTATTTGGCATCTCGTGAAACAAAAGTATTTTCCAGTAGTTCCAGGGTTTATCGCATACATTATTCATTTGTAACGTTGACTCGGTATTTTCGCTCTGTGATACCCAATCCTATGTTGTGTGTGATGTGACGTATCAAATTGGCTACTGCTTGCTTTGCTTTTGCTACTCACCCATTTTATACAGATTTTTGTATTTTATAGCAGAAAAGTTTTTAGTAAATAAAGCTATTTTTAAAGATCTAGTATTTTTTAGATATATTAATGGGAGCAAGTCAACGAGCAACCAAATCAAAATAATATTTGATGTTGACAAAATAGGTTGATGTCTTTAAAGCTCAATAAGGTTTACGTGCATTTTGTAAGAGCGTCAATCTTATTTAAGCTAAAAGTTAATTCACTGAAGTTATAATTATAATACTATCGAGGTATACATCTCTTACTTAATTTTGATACAAGTAAGAGATGTATAACCGATATCGATCCAGGCACCATTCCATTTCCAGTAGGTATACTCACTTAATTAAATTAACATCGTATCCTGAAATCACCGGGTTGACTTTTACAGGATTTGAATCGGGAAATACGAAACGGCACCTTAATAAAAACGAGCGCCGGCGCCATTGATAAATGTGGTATAGGTAAAATGTAATTGCGTTTTCCATGTTATTGCACGACTTCCATTTCGTATTTTAGCTGCTTCTGGGGAAAGGGTGTACTTCAATTTATTTGTAGGGCTATCTGCCACTGTGGTTGTACTTTGTGGTATGTATATGTATCACTCATTCGTTATGTATAATTAGTTCACAAAAATCAATTTCCGCCAAACTCAAATTAGCAGATCCAAGTATAAACGCAGCTGGTGTAAATCAGTCTTCGTGTAAAATGTCAGATGTCATAATCATAATTAAAGAACGTAAGTTGAGGTAGACATGTGATATGACTTATACTCAGTGTTATGAATAAAATTATCATTATCATCGATTATATCACGTGTTGTGTTTGGTATTTACTCTGTTTGGGTTCTTTTTTCAATGCAAGTGATTCTTAAGGTCTATACCAATCATGACTACAAATGTTTTGAAAATAACCAGTCAGTTTTTTCCACATTTTCACGACTGCTTACTCCTCCTTCTCATATTTCCTCACCGAACGGTGCCACTTTTCTTTCTTTCTTTTGAAAGAAGAAAGAAAAGAAAGAAAGACGGTGCCACTAATCCCTAGATATATCCCTCATTTTGTATTTTAAGACACACTTATACGTTCTCACAAACACACACTCACATACACACATCATTTCGTCACCCTTTTCTAGATAAGATAAGCCGTCATCGTCACGTCAGATTATATTTTTTGAAAGACGCAAATGGGCCTTATTTTACTAGTATTTAGTAGTGATGGGCCGAACATAGGTTTTACCGAACCGAATATGCGACCGAATAATTCGGCACGAATCGATGTCCATATAAAATAATTAGAAGCATCATTTGTGAACGAATTACCTACGCACTTGACCACTCCGCTCTTTACCCCTCTAACTTTTTACCTACATTGAAAACGTTTACAACGAATAAAAATAAAACCGCGGGTCGGCTTGACATAACAATTTAGGTACTTTCTTAAAAAGTAAATAAACATGGATTTACACCAAGCGCCGACAATTATAAGTATTAACTATAATAATTTACAATGCAATAAATATAAAAATGATACGTTCTTATTCGGGCAAATATTCGGTGAAATTTGCCGAACATAAACGGAATATTATTTTCGTAAAGAATGATACCCGCAAATATTTGCAGGTATATCTCTTGGTATACGTAATTACGCCACTAAACTAGGCAAAGCGAAACGGCAGCGTTCGAGTTCCTTCCCAAAACTACTGTAATTAAAACCCGACGTAATAACCGCCGTTGTTAGATGGATAATTAAATAGCTCATGCGCCTGTTAGAATAATATTTGCAACGTTGAACATTAATTATTACTACTGTAAATAAGAGGCAAATTATATCTAAGTCAGTTCAGCAATGTGCTTGACAATCACCATCATCGTCACATCAGCCTATAGGAGTCTACTGCTGAACGTAGGGCTTCCCAGAAATGACTGACGCTTCACCAAACCGTTTGACAGACGTATCCGTCAACGCACTGAGGGATGAAGGTGGAAATTCGCATTTTCCTAATAACCTCAAAAATAACGTCGAAAAGGACGTTAAGTGTGCAAAGCGCCTAATCATAAGGTACGATTTCCCTTTTACGCCACTCATCACATCCAGCCGTCGTTTTTAAGAAGATAAATAAACCCGAAATTCAATCGTCAAATTCAATGGTCTCATAATTTGGTAAAAAGATGGTTTCAGTCGATTGTTTGAAGACTTAAGATGTCAGATGCTTAAGATACGTGAAACTCACTTTTGGCTGCGTGAGATTTAATCTGACTACATTTAACGCTTGAGTTGCGTTATCTTTTACCTCTCAGTAGAAATTAAGGCTGTCTTTACTCAAATTCATTTTCAATTTATTCTACATTTGAAATGTTTAAAAATTGCGCGATTATTTTGTTGTAAAGCCCAAAGGTCGTGGTTCAAGTTTGCCGAAAAGAATTCGTACGTAAACGACGGTGTGTGTATGTGTGTGTGTGTGTGTGTGTGAGTTTAGTGACGTTTTCTTGTAGTCGTATCTCTGTATTGGGCGCACTCCAATACTTAGGTACTTTGTGGTGCAGGTAACCAAAGATGGTGAATGATTTACGAGTACATCAACCGTATAACGTCAACTTACGTTCTTTGCGTGGCCTTTAAATCATCTAAATGCCTAATGTAGTACAAGACTCTACATTTTCCGAAATTAAAAACCTCTGAACAAAACTAAACAATAAAATGAAGGAATGAAGTATAAACAGTGTTTTGTCTTATATTCCTTAATTAATGCTCGTTACTCTCTTCGCAGTAAAAACCAGACGGGAGTGGAAAACTGAGCAATGCAAAAACAACCGTTATTTTCCCTCCTGGAAATAAGCTCAAAATTTTCCCATGTATACTTTTGAAGACTTGCGTGAAAAAGAAAGCTAATAGTAGGTATTTTTTTCTAATTGCTATGCTATCCCTGGAAATGTAATTACAAAATCTTTCTATCTTTGCTACTTTCAATTTTCATACATGTGAAATATGAGCACGGATTCATATCACAGACGGATTACGTTTGAAATCATATTTGAAAAATTCAAAAGGCGCGACTGAATAGAAATGCAGATAGATCAAAGAAATAAGTCGAGAAAAATATTTTAATTAGATATTAAGTTTGATTAAAATTAGTAATATCCACATGTCAAAATAGGTATTCCATTTTTTTAAACACTGTTTTAACCTATTTTTAACCGACGAAAAAAAAACCGGACGATGTTCTCAACTCATTGCGAACTTTTTTATGTGAAGTACCTAGTGATTTGCTTGTACAGTAGATATTCACGACATTTCTCATCGTCACGATTTCCGGGTGCTGTAACTGGGTCGTAATAGTAAGAACGGGGGAAGGTTGAGGTACCGTCATGTCAAACCGAACGTTTGCGGCGCGTGTGCCTAATTGTTCAGAGTGGGTTGAGCCATGGAGGTAATATACCAGGAGCCATGGAGGAAATATAACAGAAGGCATAGAGGAAATATGTATCAGGAGAGTCATTTGTAAGATTTAGAATTGACTTTGTGCCTTTACTTTTATTTTTTTATCCCGCCCGAGCCGCGTTTATACTAGGAATAAAACATTGTTATAAAAAAATCTCCTTTTTACATTGACTGATTCATTTCTGTATAATATTGATTATCAATAAGTGATATTTTATATTCTATATTGAATAAACTAATTTGTATTTGTATACTTGCTTTTGAGTAAAAATCTAAACTGATAAGCGTAACTTCGAATTACTACCGTCCTCTGTTAGTTTTCATCTAATGCTGGTCTATGGGTGCATCCGTGAATTTCTGTAATCTTAGTGAATCGCAAAAATTCGTTTTGGTCGCTAGAATTTTAAAATGAGTGACAATTCTTTTCAATTTCAACTTGATATCTTTACGCGTTCCTGAGATAAAGGGTGATTAACATTATGTCTGATAGACAGACAGCCAGACGGATAACAATGTGGTCCTATATGGGTTCCGTTTTTTACCTTTTAAAGTAAGGAATCCTAATAATAGAGCGTCCATGCCAAAATGTTGAAAAAGTGTGTCTCTTAGTATAGATCTAAAAATATTTTTACATTTCGAAGAAAAGTTTCTAAAGAAATATTCAGTTATGTGAGTAGAACACGTCTTTAAAATATTTGTACTTAATTAAGTGTAACCTTATACACCATATCAGTATTTGGAGAGCGGTCCTCTACAATATTTCCTCCACGGGTTGAGCCGAGCTTTACAACCTCTGAAGGGTTGATGAATTATCCCGCGTCATTGTCACACGAACGACCTCTGTATTAAGATCGATTAGCGCTTGGAACTGATTAAATCACGCCGTTTTATGTAGGTCGAGTGTCAATTAGGCACCATTTTTATAAAGGTTTTATACAGAGGTATATTTTACAGCAAATAAAAACATAGTTTTCTGTGGTAAACAGCCCAGTTTTGATGCCCGCAAGAAGATCTGATGTCGGTTCAACCAACTACTACATACAACAATGCGATTGCGAAGCACCTGACCAAACCTTGGCCCACGTTGTGAACGAATGTTCACTTATCTGTTTCCCAGTGTTATACTTAGTCGATCTGCACAAGTAAACTCCTGACACAGAAAGCTGTCTATAAACCCTTGACATAGCCGTTTGATTTAAGCAGGGATACCATACGACACAATGATGACAAGCAGTTTTACGATTACGAGTAAGTTAGAAAAGGCAGAATTATGTATCGTTTACATGACATGATTTTTATAAAACTTTCATATAAAAATAATTTATTTTGCTTTATGTGATAGTCAGAATGCGGGACAAATAACCACCTTCAATTTATGTGAAGTATACCCACTTTAGGAAATAAAAACAAGTCTCAGCTATAAAAAGCCGGCGCATCAAATTGCTTGAGGCGGTTACGTCTTAGGTCAAACCGAACGAACGTAGACTACGCCAGCAAACACACAGAGCAAATAGGTACTTCACAGATAGACTGAAACATGTATCCTCACGATTTTTTCAAATAAGACTGATTCCTACTTTGTGCTAATGCAGGAGTGATCAATAATTTTGTATTGTTTTAATGATTTTGCCTTTCATTACAAGATGCAAAATGAAAAAGAAATATTACATAAGTAGATATCTTAGGTATTTCATTAAGACATACCCATTTTCTGTCCAGTGTTTATATTCTGAGGCTGCTAAAAATATGTAAAGTCGCCTTGAATATAAATCTTCACATACCCACTGCCAACTTTTAAATAAAATGCTGAGGAATTTTCATAAGAGGTCGTTTGTCAAGTACAATATAGAGTAAGAACATGACGAGTTTTTAGATCTTTATATTCATGAGTTACAAAGATTCATATGAATATTTTTATGAATACATTTGATTACATGCGTATACCGCAACATTTAATACGTGCTTATATACTAATACCCATAATTTTGAGATATTCTGTCTTGGTTTCAAATTTAATTTTGCACTGCTCCCCAAACTGTTTGTATGGGATGGAATACAGACATTCCCAGCCCGCTTTCTCGGCAGCTCGTTGCGAAGACGCGCTGGTGAATATCCCGCCTGTCGCTCGGTAGCCCGCCTCCTTCGACAGACAAGCTCTGGAATTGAACAAAATTCTAAACTTAATATTGCTCACCAGCTATTTGGTTCGCGACAGTCGATCTATCAAAATTGGTCGCAGTCTAGCAGTAGAGCTTAGGAAAGAAAATGTAAAAGCTATTCCAAATATCACCTCTAAATCTGTCACAGAGCTGAAAAGTAACGAAGGAAAAAGTGATAACGGAAAAGATTTTCATTGAAAAAGATATGACAACCATTTCAAAACTTGTAAAAGTGACATTAAGAAGCGGAAAAAGAAATGTTCTTGTGTCCAGAAAAGTTTTTCTCATCATTTTCCGTGACTCGGGTTTTTATAAGTTTGGTGTGAAATTAGGCGTAGGAAGATACCTTGCTTTGAGTAGCTCGACAGCGATGCCCAGGCCTCTGTATTCAGGGGTTACCGAGAGGCCCGTCCCCATGAGGTATGCGTTCACTTTGTACTTGTCATATATCGCTGTCACTTTCATTGCCTCCGCAAACATGCAGAGCGATAACAAGCCGGCTTTCGTTTTTGGCTGAAAGTAAAGTGCCTTCAATAACATTGTATGTAGGTATAAGCGTACCTTCGTTCGAATTGGAGGAAACGAGCAAAGTTGTAATAATATCTTTGGGACGTTTGTTTGCAAGTATACAGAATTTTCCTCTTAAAATACTCATGCAAAGTTCTTATCTTAAGAAAGCTTGTTTGAATATTGCAAAAGTTTGACTTGACAAATGTAGCATTTTGAAATATGATGTTCCTAACCTAGGTAACAAATACTATCAAATGTTATACTTGTAGTATATTATTACAGTTTATTTTAGTTGCGAGATAGAGCCCTGAATAATGTGATGGGTGGAAAGTAGGTCGACCTCGAATAAAAACGGGAGGATAAATGGAACGAATCTAGGGATAGGGAAAATGGTGACGGCGTCTGAGTTATGGACTAAAAAGGTTTTAGGTCTAGCTTGCGTAAATGATATTCTACGCGGTCGCAATAATTCTGTCGTCAAACTTTGACAAAAAGTTGTCATATTTCATTGAGCACATGTAGAGCTTCCGAACACTAAAAAACGTGCAATATTGCCAAGGTAAAAATGCAATATGGTAATGTAGTGCTGAATATTGCATATGCGAGCGTCGATGCGGGCAATTTTCCACACAACGGGTGGAAGCCACCGGGTTGAACAAGTTAGCGTGTCATAGAGTCGTTTTTACTCCGTCATGTATGTTCAACGAAGCGTTCCTAAAACATTAGTAGATATTTACCGCAATTAGTACTCAACTTGACCTAAGTATCATAATCAAAGCACACTCCAGGATGGATGCCTACAATATTATGACACTCTCATAGTCTGGACAGACTGTTTGTTACTATTCCACGAAACAATCCTTTACCTACAGCAGGTACATCTTGATTGGTTCCAGAGTAGGTAGAGCTCGAACATTTTGTGTCAAGTGATAGCATTTATACCTGTAATTACCGGGTTGTTCGAAAAAGTCCTCCTTTAAGAAACATTTAGTGTGTTTTAACGGGTTTTGTTCGATAAAGCACTCCTTTTCCGGCGACAGGCATATATTAACAGCTACAAGCGTGTGTCCTGACTCCTCACGTGAGCCAGAAAGCATATGAGAGATAACTTCTGAACGTACGTCATTCCTTAACGTGTTATTACCGGGTTGGGTTCGACGAAGCGCTCCTTTTCCTGCGACACATGTTGACTGCTACCAGCGTGTGTCCTGGCCCATCACCTTGAGGCTGGAATCATGCGAGAGACAACTTTTTGTTCTAGAGTGTTTTTACCGGATTGTGTTCAACGAAGCGCTCTTTTTCCTGTGGCAGGCACATGTTGACTGCTACCAGCGTGTGTCCTGATCCGTCACCTTGAGCCAGGAAACATGCAAGGGACAACTTCTGCTTAATAATCGATGTCAGCAGCACACGGTACTCCTGTACCGCTTCCGGGTCTCGAGCGGTGCCTGTCGATAACAGATAGTAATTAATAACAATTCAAACTCTATATTGCAAACGTAGTACTGTTTGTCTGTTTGAGTTATATTTTGATTCCACTATACAATTTGTGACAAAATATACAAAGGAAAAGCCTTATTTACGTAACGAATTCGTATTTGCTGTTATATCAAAGTGACATTAATTATTATCTCTCATTCAGAAGTTTATTCTTTCCAACAAAGTTCACTAATTTTCGTGAGTGTTCTGACTTCGGGATTGAATGTTAAAACAGATTATGGGATTGCCATAAAAGCTCGTAATACCTCCCCAGTTATTGTTTAATCCAAAATTAATTGTCAACTTGGGCTCGAGTGTTTGAGGTTTACCGCTCCGTGCGACCGCGGCTGACTTCGGGATCATAATCTTCTTATTTCTTTTACAAAGGTATTTTCGTAATATCTTCGGAGAAAAATACAATTCCAATATTTTACGAGTTCATTTATAATTCTATTTTGGGGTTTCTTTAAAGCCGGTGTTCAGTGAAAAACAAAACAGAAATGGAGGAAAACGTGGTTTTTATTACTTCCTAATACTTTTTATGGGTCAGTAGATAGCGATCCTTCTACTCGAAAAAGGAAGCCTAGTAGAAACATCTTCACTTATGAATTAGATGCGGGAACAAGTGCGTGCAAGAAGGATGCCTAATGACATCACATTAAGGCCTGTGCGCGTCTCGACATAATTGGGTAATAGGGTTGTCATTCCTTAAAGTTAAAAGAAGCTAAAGTGTATCTCTATGAGAATGGACATTTGCTTTAAAGACTGAAGTCATCCTAATTTTTTCGGTTAATTATAAAAATATGACATTTACCATTTAACCCATAAAGGCTTACATTACTATAAGACATGCCATTTGCGATGTACGCTAGCCAGTCTTGGTCGTGAAGGTCAGCCGCATACTATTTAACCTAAAAGACTTTATCTAAAATCTCGGGTATGAAATACTTAAGTTGCTGCTAAAGGATGCTATAGGCAACCTTGGCCCACCGAATATGTCTAACGATAATGACTAGGTATTTTCTTGCGCAGAGCGAGGACATAAGACGGGATTCCACTAATTGCAAAAAATCTTCACGCCCCAGAAACGGATTACGCATTTCTTGATTGATGTAGGCAATTTGCTGAGGAATTTTGGGATCGTGGGTACTGGCAACTGAATTAGCTGTTGTTCAGAAAATAATGGATAACAAAGGTATTTTACGTCTTTCGTTCGTGGAATACTTAATTAGTTACAGAGATATTTTTATCTACTAAACCACAAAGATACATACTTCGACCAAATATCACAAGATGCGTTATTTGAAAGATGATTTTACACTTAATTAAAAGACATCTCTTATCCGAAATTGCGTGTTGATAGGCCGCCTTATTTTGTCAGATCGCAGCAAAGACTGGCTATGTAAAGCACCAAAACATGATTCAAATTTTACTAATAAACACAGATTTGTGTACGTACCGGCAGTGGCCCACCAAACATCCTCCATAATGTAGTTCCCGAGCATAAACTCGACGGCAGTGCTCCACATAGCCTCAGGTATATCCTCTATTTCGAACTTGAGCGTGGAGTCCCCAACTTGCCTTTCGAAGCGACTCCACACTTTAGGGTATTCGCGCGAAGACATTACTCTAAGTACGAAGGTATTATTATATAACCGTACAGGTTCCACTGCGATCCAAGGTTTGTCTTCTTTTGCCTGTCAAATGATCCACCGTGCTTCATATTAGGTGTAATGAATGAACGAAAAAAAGATATTGGTGACGATACCGACATTTCTTTAAAAATGTCCTTGTTAATTTGGTGCATCCTACATTGCGTTTGAACAATTGAATTTGAGAAAATCTTGGCTAAAGCGATGCAGAAAAAACGGCATGCCTAATAATTCTGTGCAACGCCACTAAACTCTTGTAAAATATATCTTATTCAATATGTTTAATAGAAGTTAAGTAAAATAAATAGCATAAGTAATTCTCGAAAAAGAGTACGTAACTGTTCTATAAATTAAACGAAAACATTTATGTAGCAGGATCATACAAAAAAATTACCTACCTCTGTACTGCGAAGTGAGATTTTTTCACGAGCACTTCAGGAAAAAACGTTAAACGCGTTATTTTTTTAAAAACTACGGTTATTGGGGCACGGTGAAATTACCGCACGTGAAGACGTTTCCGTTTCCTGTCTACGAGGAACGCTTTTAAAGCTTTAAATTTAGAACGCGTTTCAGGCTACCGTGCGAGTGATTCTAGCGCGATTCAAGACTGCATTGTATTGTATGCGCAATGCGATACCTAGCATTGTCGATTTACATTGACATAGATACTCGTCCCTTGATGCTACTGCACAGGTAGAGTGTGAAAATAATTAAAAAGAGGATAATATAAATGACATTTCGTTACTCATCGTTTCAGCTTAGGAATATGCTGATGAATATAATCATGTGTATTTAAAAAAGAATAACTAAGGAACCCTGTATATGGTTTTACACTTAACCTTCATTTCTACAATAATGTATAGCTGATGCTGCTGGCACATTCGTTAGCCCAAAATACCAACCAAGGACACAGCGGGCAGTGAATGTCCTAAAACTCATTAAGGTCCGTTCCGTCCTTTACATAGTTGGGAAACTACTAGACGTACAATTACGTACTAACTTCCTCCTCTGAATTAATAATTTGTAGCCTTATATCTCTACGCTTGGGCCGCAAACTTACCCTGATAACGACGTGGTGTATCCCAGAAAAAACGCGTAATCCAACGGCCCTTTTCGTAATGCTATTATTTCTCGCCATATCCTCATTTCCTACCCTTCTCTTATAGTTGCGAAGTTATAGGTTTGCGGCCGACGGGATGGTCGCTCGGAGAAATGATAAGGGTCCGATATTTATCTGATAAATACAGCTCTATTTATTCTCTCAAGATTGATTGGAGCACCCTATCGAGTATTATTATCGCTTTATGCAAATGGGTCACTGTGGCGAATTCTGATCCGTGTAAATGATCCAATTGTGGTTTAATTGAGATAGATTATTGACTATCCGCATAGGATAGGCGAATGGCGCATATAAGTCGATAAATATTTAATTAATGGCTCTGGATTAATAGGCCCGTAGTCGCGGTCTTTATGGTCAGTACGAGAGATGGATGGCCGTATATATTAATTGTACGGGGCATAAATGGATCGTTTATTCCGCCTGTGTAGACAACAAAGTGAATTTTAAACTCGGACTACTCGTATGTCCCGAAAAGGATTGTTTGGATTTTCGACAGTGAACAAACATAGACAGAAACATAGATATTCTTGTTTTTGTTACGGTCGGAATGAATTTTGTCATTTAACTTTTACGCTTTCACGAAGACTTGTTTGACTTTATTCACTTCTGTACCTACTACCAAATAATTTTATGTGAGGAGTCATGTAGAAATAGTAGATTGAATATCCATTTAGATGGGTCTTAATTATTTCCTTAGAAGGGCGAATAGCTGTTCTTACAGACGAAGATATTTCCATTCAATGTCTTCGAAAGTTTAGAAAATTAGATGGGATTTCTTAATTAAAAAGTTGGGCGATTCAAAGTTTTGCGGCTAACCGATCGGCGCGGTTGGGAGGGTGAGACCCACTTATTTACGCCTGATACCTCCCTGGTATACGCTTGATACCCTTCTGTCTACGCCTAATACCTCCCTGTCTACGCAAAATGTTTAATCATTAAGTCTGGGAAGTTTGTGTTGTTCGAATGAATATTCTACAGGTCTAATTTGGATACTGTTTTGTTTGAGAGTCTACGATGTTCATTTGTTTATTTGAATCCGTTACCTACCAGTAACAGTTACCACATTGCCGATACTAATTTTGTAGAACCTCGGTTCTGTATATTAGTCTTAGTGAAATATCAATTTCCTTTGGGAAAATAGAGAATGTTTGATAGAGGGCCAACCGATGGGTGGAAAGCTAATGTAGGTTGGTAACGTAATGTAGGATAAATCTACCAAATTTAGATGAAACCGTGAAATTATTTGGGATCCTTAATTATAAGGGCGAGAAATTGTTTAGCAGCATTCATAACGAAAAAACAAAATAAACTACCGTCTATCAATAATTCTCCATTTCTTTTCTACCACTCGTATTTTATTTAAGGGATCAAGTTATACCGTATTCTTAGTATTTGTATAAAAACCAGTATAGGTATAATTTGGTCCCTTGAAATAGGTAGGTGAATTTTCTGACAATAGTGCACAGTTGCTGGCTATTTTCAGCAGCCAACGTCGTTAGCAGAGATTCACAACAGAATTATAATTCATTCCATTTCCTGCTGCGCACTACACAGCATGCAAAATGTGTTCATAATCTAGTGAAGTCATAATCAGATTCTGTGTTACGAAGTGTTGGACGGTAACAACGCGTTGATGAAAACATTTTGAAAGCACGTAGAAACTATAAAAGAGACGGTTATGTAAGTAGAAAATTAGATGAACAAGTTAAGAGTTTTGAGAGAGTAAAGCGACTTGAAGTCAGTTGCTGTGCATTTTAGCGCAAACTTAACGTATGCATTTGTCAGATGCTATGACGAATTCCCCATACCAAAAACCGACGTTGACGCAGGAGACTCTGTTACACTTATTATGGTAGATACTATATACCCATCTATTATTCACAATCAAATGTCAGGTGTAAGACCCGCCTAACATAAATTCTACAGTTGAGCAGAGTTATTGGTCAAGGGCAGGTCCTATAGAACCTCCCTACATACCTTCGGTAGTAGTGTCGCCGATAAGTCATCTTCTTCTTTTTCGTGTGGGACACCGAATCGTTCAACGACCCGATGAACCCTGGTGTCAGAGTTTTTCAACCGCCTACTGCAAGTAGCAGGCCTCTGACATGGTTGTGTAACGACCGCCAACATAGACAGCGAGCGGGATCGACGGCTTAACGTACCCATCCAAAGCACGGAACCATCTTACTTGCAGACAATCAGGTGGTTCAGCCTGCAATGTCCTAACCAGACTGGGAACAAATTCACAAAGTGATAAATATGAACTTTGTGAGTGACCCCACCGGGAATTGAACCCGGAACCTTAGCGTGGCAGGCAGACATACTAACCACTGCGCCACATCGGCTGTCGATAAGTAATAAGTTTTTTTATTGCTTCGATAGGTAAGTAGGTATGCATGTTTGCCGCTTTCTTTGTGATATTACTTATATATGTAAGTAAGGGCCACAGTGCCATTTAATATCCCCTATTACAAGAGACACATTGCTTGACACATGTGGGACACTAAACCGAAATGGATTACGTAAGATATATACCTACCTATTAAATTAAGGTCTCTAGTCTCTGAAATACTAAATTTAATTGACTAAATGCCGTTTCATCATTGAATGATTGGAAATAATGTACCATTAGCGTGGCAGAATGTACATAAATAAATGGTAACAATAATTTAATTTATCAATTTTCTCCTCTTCATCACAGCACTATTTAATTCAAAGTATTTTCGCACGGTTCATTTTTTGTTAAATTATGTTTAAATTACTTTAAAAGGAGTTCTTCATTAAAAATACTTGGTTTTAGATCACAAAATTTCATTTAAGAGAAGAGTGTCTACTCTTGTTTGTGGGTACTCGTATTAAAAAACTAATTTAAAGACAATGAAAAAGAATGTATGAGTACTTATTACGAACCTTCGGATATCTACCTAATCAAATAGGTACGTTTTTATGGAATGGGTATCCTTAACAAAACTACTACTAATACCTTTTTCATTTTTATTTTCTGCAAAGTGTAAGTAGTAACTTTATCAGGTTGCTAGTAATATAGCAGGTGTTTGCAACTAATTCGACCTAAAGATGACCTTATAATAAGACCCTATGGAATTCTGTATCGCGGGACACTAGCCAAACGAGCAGCAAGTGTCGAGGTGGCATGCTCCAGGGAAATCGCGCTGCACCTGTTATACATACTAATGATGCCCTGTGGTGTAATTGCGTTGTACCTGCATGTGGTAATGTTCAACTTGAGTAGTTTACATGCAACATTGACTAGACATACTTAAGTTAGGCTGCAAAGTGACAGGCATGTTGCCAATGCAAACTACCTACAATTAGGCATCAAATTTACAGGAATGTTTCCAACGCGAACTACCTTCCTGATGGATAGTTTTTCGAGCAGAAGCCCAACAGGGGATTATATTATAGTGCGTTCCTCTGGCGTCATGTTGGTAGCATGGGAAGCCTCATGTAATATTATGGCCGCCGTATAATTATTTAAAATACTACCAACATATCGCCAGAGGAACTATTTAATGAAACGTTTTCTAGTTCAGTCCATCTTTGATGTCTCACTCAGTTATATCTGGCCGTCAGTTTTGACACAGACTTAGAACAAACCCATAATCCACAATGAAATCAGCAGTTACTGAAGATGATAAATTCTCAAATGTATTTTGATTGTTGCAGGTTTAGCGCACGAATGCTGGAGCAGGCGTGTGCGCAGCTCGGCGGGCGGCGGGTGGCGGTGCTGCTGGTGTGCGGAGGTGGTCCAGCAGCAGCCGCCCTCGTGACAGCAGCCACCCGAGCCGGAGTCCCCGTGCTGCGCGCCTCGCCTTCCCACCTGCACTTCTCCTACACCATCGCTAACGTGAGTACATCATCTACTGGTGTGTGTTGTTGGTCCAGCAGCAGCCGCCCTCGTGACAGCTGCCACCCATGCCGGAGTCCCCGTGCTGCGCGCCTCGCCTTCCCACCTGCACTTCTCTTACACCATCGCTAACGTGAGTACAACATCTGCTGGTGTGTGGTGGTGGTCCAGCAGCAGCCGCCCTCGTGACAGCAGCCACCCGTGCCGGAGTCCCCGTGCTGCGCGCCTCGCCTTCCCACCTGCACTTCTCTTACACCATCGCTAACGTGAGTACAACATCTGCTGTTGTGTGTTGGTGGTCCAGCAGCAGCCGCCCTCGTGACAGCAGCCACCCGTGCCGGAGTCCTCGTGCTGCGCGCCTCGCCTTCCCACCTGCACTTCTCATACACCATCGCTAACGTGAGTACAACATCTGCTGGTGTGCGGCGGTGGTCCAGCAGCAGCCGCCCTCGTGACAGCAGCCACCCGAGCCGGAGTCCTCGTGCTGCGCGCCTCGCCTTCCCACCTGCACTTCTCTTACACCATCGCTAACGTGAGTACTACATCTGCTGGTGTGCGGTGGTGGTCCAGCAGCAGCCGCCCTCGTGACAGCAGCCACCCGAGCCGGAGTCCCCGTGCTGCGCGCCTCGCCTTCCCATCTGCACTTCTCTTATACCATCGCTAACGTGAGTACAACAGTCTCTGCTGGTGTGATGGTGGTCCAGCAGCAGCCGCCCTCGTGACAGCTGCCACCCGCGCCGGAGTCCCCGTGCTGCGCGCCTCGCCTTCCCACCTGCACTTCTCTTACACCATCGCTAACGTGAGTACATCAGTCTATGTTGGTGTGCGGTGGTGGTCCAGCAGCAGCCGCCCTCGTGACAGCAGCCACCCGAGCCGGAGTCCCCGTGCTGCGCGCCTCGCCTTCCCACCTGCACTTCTCTTACACCATCGCTAACGTGAGTACATCAGTCTATGTTGGTGTGCGGTGGTGGTCCAGCAGCAGCCGCCCTCGTGACAGCTGCCACTAGAGCCGGAGTCCTCGTGCTGCGCGCCTCGCCTTCCCACCTGCACTTCTCTTACACCATCGCGAACGTGAGTACAAAAATCTTCTGTATAGAGGCAGGCTAGCAGCGGCTCAACCTGGTTTTTCCTACACGTCTCTTATCTTACTCTATTGCTACTCAACTTGAGGAGCGCCGCAACAGACTTTTGATGTATGCCGGTGAGCTGTTGTCTACCTATCTACCCTTAATCTTTCAGCTTCACAGAACAGGGAATTAAACTTTGTACACCAGCAGGCTTCACAAGTTCTTAGTCAAAACAAACTTTACCACAAAATAGAACCATGGATCCGCACCACGATCCGCCCAGAAGTTGAACTTTGCGTTACTTCGTGCAGAATCGGAAACTACGGCTTTGGAAGCTCCGTGTAAGAACAAAACTCTACCACACAGCTCACAAAATAAATCTGGCAAACTCGAACAAATCTTCGTCGCTTCTAAAAATATGTTTCGAAATTTTATTGTGGCACAATTAGTGTGGGCTGGTCGCATAGCCAGCTCTATAAACCGCTTAAAACGATCAACCTGGAGCATAAAATTCTTGGCTCTGAAAATATAAACTTCATCGTGGCTTTGTATAATCCGATATAGGCAAGTGAAGTTAACCCGTGGAGAAAATACAGATAACTAGCCAGGAAATACGAGCTCTCCGTGAGGAGCTTAGCGAGGCCAGAGCCCAGAGCGTGCTGAAATATCCAGACAATTAGTAATACAAAGAGGGTTCTAACTTCGGACGTTGTCTAGCAAACTTTACCACCCGGAACGTAAAATTAACCGCAAGTTGGTTAAAATTATCCATTTTATTAGGTGTGAACCCACCAAGCTTATTTGTTCATTGCCCTTTTCTCTCACAAAGTTCTCTGTTTAAAATATTCTCTTTTTCAGAATGCAATCTTTACATAGGCAACGCCAAGGTTTTGTATACTAGTAAAATGATTGAACGATAGGACAATACTTAGTAAAATTAGGGGGTATGCTAGTTAATGTGATAGGTACGCCTCGCCCAGTCCAAAGGGAAGGGTTGATAAAAATCAAGCTGAAAAATCAAGATTAAATTTCATACCTATTCCTATCTGAATTTTGCTAATCTGATGGGGTCTGCCAAATACCAGCAAACAGACTTCGGTAGCTATTGGTAAGTGGAATTCGTGAGTAATCTGCATTTCGAGAAATGTTCTGAACTAGCTGCGGAATTAGTTAGACTCTAGCAGGCGGTTTATTACTCTAATCAATACGAAACGGTTACGGAACGTGGTTGCCATTAGTAATAAGTACTTTACTAATTTTGAAGGATACTTCTTCTTCTCGAGTGACACTGAGTCGTCCAGCTACCCGAAGATACTGTAGATTAGGGATACGTACGTAAGGATACCAATTAATTTACTTCATCACATTCAGCCCTTAGCAGTCCAGCTAGCTAGTCTTAGCAGAAGGCCTTTTAAATGCTAAGTCACAAGTTCACAAGACACGATCTCCCGTTTTCACCATACATTCGATTTAAATTAATTGCTATAATCCAACCATTTGCTCTTATCTATGGCGTGCCCTTGTAGAAGCTTACGTTTAGCAGCTTTAGACTGATGTGTGATGATGGTGATGAGCCGTTGGACTGTTTCGTTGAAGGACATTAAGTCATTTCCACCACAGTAGGTAGGTACGTTTTAGGCTCTACCTACATGAATTTCATACAAATATTGTAGGTAGGTGTTCCATAAAGTATTTGTGATGCTATTTGTTTTCGTGACCTATTTCTTCACCCGCAGGTGGTAAAATCAATAAATCTCACAGCATCTTTGTTGATTGCATTCTTCTTCTAAGGGTTGCGCCGTAAAAATACGAACCGTCACCTCCATATTTCCGTTTTAAATATCCCAAGGTATTCAAATGGAATTTGTGATATTTCTGCTCGATGGAAGATTATTTCGTGAAATATTGAAAACAAGCAAGAGTTTTGATTCAAAAGTAACGAATATTCATTAAAAGCTAAAGTTTCAGACAAAAACAGAGCAAAAGCTTTCGTACTTCACATAAATAATAAAAGTTTTGTAACATTATTCAGTGAATTGAAAAATACCTTTTGCGGTTTTAAATGTAACAACACATTTCCCGTGCGGTGTAAATCAAGCATTTTAACAATTCCGTTCAGGCGGCGAAATTTACCCACGCAAGGTGACAATGGTGTGTTTGTCCCGAAATACGTGACATTCACACCCTTACATAACTAAACTACCTACTAGTGACTTCCTACACAAGAGCAAAACTATGTAAGTACGTATAACAGGTATTCGGTATAACGATATTTGAATCACAGTGACTAAACGATACTGCTGTTACGACAGCTACCACCACTCAAATGACAACTTATGATGATGCTATGAGATCATCTATGCGGTTTAGTATATTTTTTTCGTAAATTTCTTCATTCATTAACTCAATCCGGCAAAACACCATCATGCCGAGAACGGGTTTAATTATTCCAGTTCTATAGATCGTAATTAATGAAATTATTTGAGAACACATACCAAATTGCGGGTAATTGATAAAATGGATTCTATGAATTATTGATTCAGTTTATGTAATAGGTAGCTGGTGTATTCGAATACCTACTGTTACCTTACCTACGTGGTTCGATATACCTACAATACACGCACTTATCAAATGATGGCATTCCATGTTCCATGGAATTACCACCTTTGGCATGGAATACCGCTATAGCTACATAACCTTTGGGGACCGAAATTTAGAACAGAAATTACGAAATAACCAGTTTCTGAACGATTAAGTTTGAATAGCGATTGGTTAGGAAAAGGTAATATTATTGTCACCCTGTCCTCAAAGCTCGTAGATCACACCGCCATTATCCATACATCCATTCGTTTCATCCACAAGGACCAACGTTTACCCGAATATGAATTGCGGCGACATTTTAACGTGATAATATTTCAGAGCACCTGCCGCGCGAGGCGGGTTATTACATTTGCGATGCTCTGAGCAAAGTTCGTAATCCTGTTTCTCTTATTTCGAATAGTAAGTACAAAATTTGTTTTTGTATCTGAACTCAACAGATCTCGTGTCTGCTGGGTTTTAGTATAATTAAATGTTTCATCATTACAATAAAAGGAATTGTGTATTGTTCATTTGGAATGGAAGATTACAATATATTTTTTGTGACTAGCCTAGAACATGGCCTGAATTCACGTACGTACATGTAATAATTCTGTTTAAAATAGTGCCTGAAATTACTTCCGGGAAGCTGCACTGTTGTATTTTGTATGAGGTTTTATGCGCGCGCTGTCATGTTATGAGAGTCATTTTGCTGGAAACCTTGGAATTGTAAACTCTCGACTTTCAAGAGCGTGAAGTGCGAGGCGAGCGCGGTTTACCCGAGTAATAACATCGTTGGCGTCACACGCAATTCATTATTCAGACTGACGTGTAATCAGAAGCGGGATGTTTGAGATAAATCACCGTACGAATGCAACGTAACACCTCCGTAACAAGTCAGGTATAAATTCATGAACTTAATAAACAGACTCTATCGAGAAGTACAAGCTTACTTACAAAACAAAATTTCAACAATGTCGCTGTTTGCTTTAACTACATTAGTTAACCCTGACGACTTTTGTTCTCATCCGGATAACTAACTAGATTTGAAGAAATTATGCGGAAAGTGACTGAAGACGCTTGGAACCATGAAGCGCCTGAGAATAAGAATAGAGATTGCTACACGTGAGGAGAATAAGATTTTATGACGTGCATAATATTCCTGCTCTGTGAACATTCCTCACACGTTCTAGGGAATCTTTTTTCGGGTGTTTGTGGGAAATAGGCATTTCTTTTTGCTGTCGTTGTGAGTGAGCGGGTGTCATGTTGAATGGTGGACATTTATAACCCACTTTAGCGGCGATAACGATGTGACGGATACTAATAACGTTCCCGAAAATCTAGATTGAAATATTTCCGATTCATGTTCCATTTCGTTTTTGACAGAATGTTTTTGTTTACAGGAACTGCTGCCTTACGAAATCCGGCTCGAAATTACTGCGAGGGAAACTTTATATGCGCTCAGGTATCCACGTCATATTTATATTACTTACAACATCAAATTATCTATCATAGAACTATGACAAAATTTTATCGAAGCAAAGTCCCATTAAATTATATTTTAACTTTAAAATTTCTCTTTCAGGGCAACCCTTCTACACACACACTGGCACACCTTTACCCTGCTGGCCGAGGAAGATATCTATTCGACACTCTCCCTGCGGAAAGACCTTTCATCGATACTAACCACACAACCGCTTAATCCTAAATGGCTTTCGCTTCCTAAGAAATATTCTCGATACTCCGTTTTTAGGTAAGTTCTACTCGCCAACAACTAGATTTAAATATACTCAGCTTAGGATTTTGTTGAGTAAAAAATACTGTATCGAAAATGTTTGCAGACGTCTTGCTGAAGTATCAAGACTGACCCGAGGTGTCGTCGTGTTGATATGTGACATCAATTACGCTAAGCTTGTTATGGATGAAGCTCGACGTCTCAACATGCTGGAAGGTCATTTTTTCTGGATGTGGATCGACGCTACCAGAGACCTTGATGTCTTTAAAGAAATCGCCGAGAGAACGCAATACGTCGATGATATCGATCTCGAACCGGACAGCTTGAGAGATAAGGATGATAAATTGAAACACGAACATTATGACCGCAGTAAAAGACACGATACAGACAATAATTCTATAAGCGAAGTAAAAAGTCACGATGAAACGAAAAAGCCCTCATTAGAAAGTGAAATCGATGATATAAGTGTAAAGAATAGTTCAATAGATACGTTTTTTCGTCATACTAGCAAAAATAAGACGGAAACGCACAGTGTGAACGACAAATTAGTATATGTAAATTTTAGTCAATCTTACGACAGTAGTCGCAATATTAGTGCTGAAGCAGTTAGGAATTATAATGTACATAACAAAGGCGTTGAAACTTCTAAAATCGAAATCAATTCAATTGAGAAGGAAAACCTGTCCTTCCCAGATAGAAATTATAGTAGACGTAGTAATAGTAAAAAGAAAAGTGAATCTTTTAATAAATATGTAAATAGTATAAATTTAGATATTGTTAATAATGTCGATAAAAAAATATTGGAACGAGAAGTTTTACATAGTAGAGAAGTAAAAGATAGCGATTTATTCACAAGTGATATTAGTGATTTCTTAATGAATCCCACGGTGCATACATCTACAATGCATAATGTTAGAGATACAATCGAGAAGAGAGGAGACAAAACGTTTATGAAAGATAAAAATGTCGAAAAGGAAAATGAGAAAACGAGGAACAATATTTCTGTGATCTTTGATAGCCTTCCTGTTGGACTGTTGGCTTTACACCCTGAACCTAAGAAAATTGGTATGTATAAAGTTGATTAGCTGTATGATTTCAGTACTCTAAATTAGGTATTAATACAAGGAATGTTTTCAGATCGCGCTTTTGTAAGTGCAGCTATGCGCTTAGCGGTGGGCGCGCTACGAAGAGTGCTACGCGCATGTGACGCATGGTCAGCTCAAGCCCAGTTTTTTAGCGACGCAGCGTCGTCTTGCTGGGAGGAGCCTAGCGACGCAGCTGCTGATTTTTCCGCTGAATTTGTTAGGTAAGTCAAAACATAAAAAGTTTTTCAATATCGAAGCGGTTTTTTCTTTAGTCATGATCGTGACTCAAGACTTACGTAAGTTCTTTAGCTTAAGTTTGTAAGTTTAATAGCCGAAAATGACTGTGCCAGTTACTTATCCCAAGATATTATAGTAACTTCTGATAGTAAGACGAAAGTCTGGCTATAAAAAAGCTGAAATATATAGAGGCTGCACTATTTCTAAAATTACGACACTCCTTGACAGATTGCATCCTTCATTGAGATGAATCTTTCTTCATTCTAGGTTCTTATTAAAATAGGTCACAACATCTATAAGGCAAACTTTTCGTCGTTGTACCTTCATAACTTTAGATAGATATCCCACTCTGATTGGATTTCCCAGCCAATATTCAGACGCAACACCTCTGGGTCCTCTTTCCCATTCCAATTATTTATAAAAACGCTATTTGAATGCGTAAGTTTGTTGGTAATCGTAACTGGTTGGTATATCGTTGAAATAATTTCACTAAAATATACCTATAGGAAGTTCTTAGCTACCGTATATTATTTATGTAGATTGTAGATACATGTCAAGCTGAAGATGGAGTAACATGTTTTGAAGAATAATTTATCGCTTGGTTTGCCAATTTCTCCTCGTTATCATAGCATGGAATACTTGTTTACGAGGAATTCGAATTCTCTTTCAGTGTTATGAATATTGAAACATTTTCAATGATTCATTACGAAATTTACAGATGCGCAGAAATAAATGTCGACTATATTTTTTAACATATCTAGCTATTATTGTTAAATGCTTTCTGAAAGAAATAGTGTTGCTACAAAACGATAACGCAATAGGCAATATGATCGATTTTTCAGCCAGCCATTGAGACTATATAATAGAATAGTAAAAAGAGCATCACCATAAAAGCAAATTGACTAGCGAGTCCGAGAACAGCGCGAGATTACTTTTATGTCTCCCCTATCTAAAAGGCGAGCTGTAGGTTCATATCGAGCCCGCATTACGCTACATAAAACCTTATCTACGAAACATCGTCGGTCACAGAGGAACAGAGGACATACTTAGTTTGGTCCTCGCGATGTTATGTAAGATTTCACTTGTTTTGGTTTCCGCCATAATTACGAAAGTTAGAATTCATTACATTAATTCATTATTTTATTTTTATATTTCAAAACGTGATAATGTATCATGCTAGGTGCTACGATATAAATAATCAGTATTTACGAATGATTTGTTCCGTAACTTTTAGATCCAGCTATTCAATTTAAACAAAGACCGTTATACAATAAATAAAAAACTGTAATAAAAATATTGTTTATGAATGTTTTCAAGGTTTCAAGAATTTATGAAACCAACCGAAATGACTCAATCTAACTTGTTTGAAATACGATGTTTGTTAACTTTCTGTGTATATTATAAGACTAAATGCAGAACTTCGTTTATTTAATTTACGAAGTCTGTTCCTTACTTTACTTTAATGATGTTATTAAGTTTCTGCATTTTGAGTCTATTAAAGCGAGCTCTTTTGTTGTCCGTTTTATGAATCATTTTTTATATCTACTTCCTCTCTTTATCACAAACTTTATTACGTTTTTACGAACGTAAGTTAAGCAAACAAATAAGGACATTTTAATGAAATTACACTCTATCTAGTTCTCGCATAACAGTCCAAATTACGTAACAGATTTCTATAAAGGTGTAAAATTGTAATATTATAATAATAAATCATTTTATTTGCACTTCTTATTAATATTATACATAGGGATATGTATAAGACCTTATATAAGACTAATCATAACATAACCAAAAACAAACACAAAATAGAATTGATAGGGCTATGTTGCTCTGTTTCCGAGAACTTTTTGTTATATGAGATGTTAATAACACTATAACCTAAAATCGAATTCACGCCGTGCGAACGAAGTCAAGGGCACCAGCTAGTTAATAATATAAACGAAGCTCAGATTGCTAAAGCAAGTATAACCTCAAACATAACAAAGCTGGCACCATGACGGCGCCACACCCCGTTGTCACACCCAGACCGGGTGCCCATTGAATCGTTTATACAGCCAACACCATTAACTATGTAACACCGCGAACAATAGGTTAACTCACCTATTATTAAGGGAAGGTGTTTATGATTAAGTCGGTGATATTGGCTAATGACTTCGTTGGAACAATCATATTTATTTGAAAACGCCACGACGATAAGCTTCAACCTTCAAAATTGTCGAAACATGTTTTCAGAATAGAAACTATCCTGAACCGTCTTGTGTCTGGAATATGAAATTAAATATCTCTGCCACGGTTAAGCTAACAACAAAAGTAACGATTAATAACAAAACTAAGGATAGAGATCACAAAAAAACAACAAAAGAAAACCAATCTTTCTAATTATACCGATCTGTATTAGGATCGGTCACAGGAAATTAACGATAGCCCCTACAACTTTGGTTTATTTATCGACATTGAGCTTGAGTTGTCGCATCGTGTGGTCCTTAGACATTGACAAGGGTCGCAATACCAACAAACGCCCCTGACGTGGATTACTACGATAGAAGCTTGAGATCTAGCACACCCAGATTACCCAGCACTGGAAGCTGAGACAGAGATTTATGGTTCCTTTGATTTTATCCAACGTGGACTTATTTGAAGTCAAATAAATATGTCCATTGAATTTATTGCCACCACTACTCAAAAAGGTGTTATAAAAACTGATAATCGCAACTGTGAATAGCTAATCCAGCTTTTTGAAAATGTAGTACCGCGCTTTTGTGTTTTTTTCTTTTCTAATAAAATAAGTACCTACCTCGTTTCTTCTTTCAACACTATTTGAATTCATTAGCGGGTGTAGTTTGCCACATCATAGAAACATTTAAATATATTTAACCATGTCAGAGGCCTGCTACTTGCAGTGGGCGTTTGAAAAACTCTGACATCAGGGTTCATCGGGTCGTTGTGCGACTTGGTGTCCCACTCGAAATAGAAGAAGAAGAATTTATCTAACAATTCTTAATATGTTTTGGAATAACTTAATTGGTTTAGGGTTTCTAGTAGACTACGAAACCCTTATCATTTCGGTAAGTCTCTCTGTCTGTCTGTCTGTATGCCGCGCCCTCATAACTTCGTCAGTTTTGGAGCTATCGATATAAAATTTGTTGTGAAGATAGATCGTGTTTACCCAAATTTAAAAACGTTGAGAAAAAAATATTTTACTTGTGAAAAACATGTGAAAGGGGGGGAAAAAAAAAATTTCTCCTTTAATATTAAGTAGGGTATCGTTGGATAGGTCTTTTAAAACTAAGGGGAGGTTTCTTCTAAACAAATTCTCTTAAATGTTTCTGTCTCGAGATATTTGCTTTTAAAAGGGGCGTTTTTGAGCCATAATTTGTTCCAGCTGTGACTTCTAAATTATTAATGCTAAAAATTTGAAAAAAATATGCAATATAGTTCTTAATGTGAAGTTACCATGAAAACCATAATGGATACTGTACCACTAAAGATTAAGGAAATATTATAGATTTCAATTTGCGGTTGGTAACCATACAGCTGCAAACAAACCAGCAACAAAATTAACTTTGTAATGCTGAAAGACCTGATGTTTAAACGTTGGCTACGAAACCCTATTTGTGAGCGTGTCTGACACGCTCTTGGCCGCTTTTTTATTAAAAAAGGTATTTTATAAATTAATCGAATCAATTCATTTGATCAAACCCTATCAAAAGTTAAGTCCAATCGTTGTCAACTTTATATTGATCTGATTGTCAGAAATATGACATAACTATGAAACATACAAAAAAACCTGCAACAATGTGTTCCAACTTATAAAGACTTTGTCTCCCGGTACATAACTTCATTGTCCGGACTCCACCCAACTTATAAATCTTCTTTTCGCGTTGTTATTCTTGTCGTCTTATTTTCGTTCTTTGTGCTTTTGTACAAACACTTTACCTTGTTCACTATGAAATATTGTGTTTATAATTAGAGTTCTGCCAATATTTATATCAAAGACATCATAACATAATTGAAGAAATATCTGCAGGGTGGGCTTAAAAACCAAGCGACAGCGACAACGACGCGCGTCGTTGTCGCTGTCAAATGACTGGTTTGTATGGGTTTGTATGGGGAACCAGATAAACCGAGCGTCGGCGTCGTTGCGGCGCGCCACGACGCCGTCACGTTGACAGCGCGCTGAGAGGCTAACCAGGCCAGTGTTGCCGGATAAACAGAATTACTGCTATTTAGACATATTTAACAGCAAGGTAAATGTAGTAAAAAATATAGAACAAGCTTTATGTAAATTCTGAACTATTGTTGCCGTACTACCGATGGTTTTACTATCGATAGGTTGCATTGTATGTAAAAATCAACCATAACGACTTCAAAATCGAATCACCTGTTAAATGTAAAGTTCTGCGCCCAAGAGGTACAGTTGTACAAAATCAATCATGCAAAACAGCTCTGATGAGGAAAAGCTTGTTGAAGATGGGACCAAATATATTTAATCATCTACCACAGCAACTAAAAGAACTTGACATAAAAACTTTTAAGATTCAATTATTTAATTTGCTTGTGAACAAATGTTATTATTCAGTTAATGATTATTTGATGGATAGGAGTAAGATTTAAACTGTTGGACTAACATAATTATTTATTTTTATTTTTACATTATTGGAATTATAACTGTTAGGTCTTATTTAGAATCTAATCTGACAATGACATGTATATTAACATAATAATAAGATAACATGACATAAAATTGTATACTAAATTCTTCTTCTAATTTTAATGATTTTATTGTAAATTTATAATTTGATGTGTAATTTTTCGTATGCCTCAAGGTACATTGCAGAGATGCTATACCACTATATTAAATGTGATCTTTTATACCTGTAATGACGAACAATAAATGATTTATGATTTATGATAATGATAGTTTTCATTTATTCAGGCCTATACAATCGGTAGGCCTAATAATAGTATTGATAATTCAAAATAAAGCAATACTGTTGACGAGGTATAATACTATCGATAGTATCGATAGTTCAGGATATCGATACTATCGATTGTCTATCGTTTTACAATCGATAGTCCACTATCGAGTGGCAACAATATTCTAAACACATGCTTTTTATGTTACAGTTTATCAAATTTTCACAAATTACACGCTGAATTCCGACAAGCTCTGCCTACCCCGCAAGAGATAAGGCGTGATATATGTATGTATGTATTCCGACAACATTGATGCCTGAGCAGAATTTGCAAAAGAAAATGTAATGTATATTTGTAAACCTCATTTTGCGTTTTGCGGCGCTAAAAGTTCTGTTGTATTTGTTGTTATACATTATAAGGAAAAACTGAACTAAACCCATGAACTATTCTACACGAATAGTTATATTATGAATTATATTATATTACTTGTCACTTGGTTATGCGTCTGTCAAGACTCCTTTTTTCGGGATCGCGTTAAGATATCAACTTGAAATAAAACCATTCCATAGTCACCAACAGAGATGATGTTCTTTCCGGCTGATTTCGGCCATGCCGACCACTTTTAATTCTGATCAGCAGCTTTCTAAATACTGCAGCTGCCACACTGATTCTGCTATCATCTCATTATCAAGGTCACATTAAATATCGAAACTTCTCAACTTGTGTCATCATATCTTCACCAAACTTAATTTTCAGTATCTCACGACCTTGTATTTCCATTGAAATTACTTTTGTGAATGATTTGATCACTAAGACGGCGGTCGTTACACAATAATGTCAGAGGCCTGCTACTTATAGTAGGCGGTTGGAAAACTCTGACTCTAGGTTTCATCGAATTGTTGAACGACTTGGTGTACTACTCGAATAAGAAGAAGAAGAATACTATCTTTTTGACACTGATCTTCAGATCGAATTTGCAGCATGCTTGGGGAGAAACGGTCTTTAGTTGTTGCAGGCCATCTGCGGATTCTGCAAGAAAGCATAGGTCATCGGTATACATGTCGCAGTGCGATGTCAAAAGCTGGCATATTATGGCAAAATTGTAGACTTCCTTCGGCCTTCGTCCCAAGCTGATTCAATGTTTGGCCAAAATCCTAGCATTTTCGGCGAAATCCTAGATTTGTTTAGTATTATGGCTTTTTTTTTCATTCCCGACGAGGAACAAGGAGTGGAAAAGTGAGTTATGCATCTCTCTCTAATTGCTAACTCCAGGGCGTCCGACCCTACAGGACGTCCAACGCTACTTTATGCCATACAAGGTAACTGACGCTATTTCCAACCCTCCAGAGACGTCATAGATGATAAGGGGTAGCGTCGGGCCTACTACTGTGTTACAAAGTATGTCTAAGTTCTACGCCTCTACTTACTCTACTTCTTCATATATCTCCTTATCTGTCTAACACTCCTTTAAACTATCTGGAACTATAAAATGATGTGTTCTTTCTTATCTGCATAATTTATTATGTATTAGTCTATTAATAAGTATGTGTAGAAGTTTATCAGAGTTGAAGTATTTGAGTAATAGAATGTATGCATATTATGTTAATGTAATACATAAATAGTTGCACTACCCCGCTTTTTCTCTTTACGTACTTTTTCCTGTTGTGAAGCAATAAGGCCGCCAAATTGTACTCTGTTATGTTTTCTTTTTTTTATTACTTTGTTTTTATGTGCAATAAAGAATATTGTTATGTTATTAGATAAAAGTATATTGAATTTCATTTTGTACTTGCTTTCATTTTTAAATTAGTTCTTTATATGGACGCTGTTTAGCATTCATGTACTAACCCACACTTGGACTAAAATGAGCTACGCGCCTTTAAAGTTTTTAAGAGATTATTCGATTTATTTCAGTGTCCCTAAACGTAAGCTTATATTGTTTAGTATCACTAGTTGCGTTTAAATAAGTAGATTTAGATTATTTTATTAGTTAAAGTTTTAAATGGATAGTTATTTAAATAAACAAGAAAAACTGTTATTGCAAAATTAAAACGTCGTATTTCGTAAAAAGCAATAATGTACTGTGTGGCTTAACACATTTTTGCTAAATACTTAACAGGAATTTTAAATTAAGAAATAAAGTACTATAACTATGTGTGATCGATTTGGGTGGATAGATGAATTTGTAACCATGATGAATTGTTGATTGAGCATGACCCCAGTCTTGTCCAAGTTCATCTCGCAGCAGAATATCATTTTTTGTAGGTCGTTGCGTTTCAGTTATTATGAATATCTTCAGAAAAGCAAAGATGGATGACTCATTCGCTGTTGATGATGATGCCTAGTCTTGAGACATCTTTAGGAGGAGTGATGATGGGGCCAGTTGGCCGAGTGACGACGGAGGCGGGAAAAGGGTAGGCGAAGTTGTATTTTAGCGATCGGCAAAAACACTTAGATACTGCGTTTTTTAGGACTGTGTGTGTGTATTTCCTCGTCGACCACATATGCGCCTTCTCCTAACTCCCCCTTTTGAAATGTAGAAGAATCTGTTCAGCCGTTTATGTCTTGTGGCAGTTGCTGCTTCATCGTGCTGTCAGGCGCTGAGGCTAACAGGCATGTAGCAATGGTAGAGCAGGCTGCACGCTGGAGTGTGTGGATGAGATTCTTGAGTGTCAACCGAGGATAGTGCTCATGTCGTACAGAACACCCATTACTGGTACTGCGATGTTTGCCGAGGACCAAGTGGCTTGATGATGCGTTGAGTTTGTGGGATCTAAGTTTCGCTGATGTCCGTTGAAATTGGTGACGTCATGTTGTTGATGGTGGTGCTTCAGTCAGGTGAGGCGATGCGGTGAGCAAGTGTGCAGAGACAAGTTACTGGAGTGAGTACTTCGAAAGTGACTTCTATAGGGCCATGCAGGTACTGATGACTGGCTCCAGGTCTTCAAGGCGTCGAGGACATATGGAGACAGGGGTGTTACCACAGAGGTGCTGGAGATGTTGTGACTGCAGTTGTTGCTGATGATGATGATGTCTGGCTCCGTAGATGAGGGTCGCGTTGTCCGTCATGTCGTCGTTGTTGATCACGTCGGGGTCGCATCTTCCCGTATGTTTGTGAATAATATTTTCGGGTATATTACGTCACCATGTCATACTCCTCGAAAGTTTTGTCGTTATTTCTACGGTTAGATTGGATATACTCCTGTCTTTTTTCGAGAATAGCTTTCAGGAGTGGGATCGGCAAGTATTTGAGCAGCGTTTTGTTACCTTGCTTGAGTTACAACACTTCTTCTCTATACCTCCGGTATTGTTTCAATGGCTATTCCGGAATATTTTTACTTGTTTATTTTTGAGCAGCCTGAGGCCACCCCGATATAGTCTTTATCTATCTACATCCGGGAAATCATTGTAAAGTGGCGAGGAAGGCTGGGGTTCATCGCGTTGGGTGGAGGCTTTGGCTCATGTCCTCAAATTCAGCGAGAATCTCTGGAACTGAAGTGACAGTTCTCTCGTAGATTTAGTTAAGTCAAACACGTGTCTTTTTGGGACCTTATTACAAGGCGGTTAAGTGAGTGGTTAGTTATTCAGTGTTTTTTCCTCATGACCTCTGCAATTGGGCCAAAAGTCTGTATGCTTGAGCCCGATAGCCGCTATGTGGGCTTCCTGTTGAATGAAGATGTCCACTGCAGGCAGGCCGATCAGTGTTTCTAAGACTTCAGACGACGTTGTTCGTACGCAAAGGCCTAGCAGGCCAGACACTGAAATGATAGCAGTTTTTTTCATGGTTATGAGTTCGTTTCTAGGCCACCAAACGACTGCACCCTTTGTAAAGCCATAGTTCATGGAGTTTTCTTTGGCGATAAGCCCCAGATCTTCCTTAGGAGTCTTCTGCATTTTCAAAATTGTATGCTTGATTTGTTAATTAACGGAACCCGCAGACACTCAGAATACGTTTGTGGGTGAACATGATGAGTTCATGCTTTATGCACCATTCTTGAAGTTCTTCAGTGATCAGCTACAGAAGATACTTTCAAACGGCTCCGGAAAGACAATAGCCAGATAGTCTGTATAGCCTTAACCTGTCCTATGGACCTTTTGCTAATCAGCTCCACGACATTAATTAAGTGCGGGGAGAACCCACCCATGAACTTATCTTCTCCAGGAATATCTAATATTTTGTATGAATCTTCTAAGCCACGCTCACAGGCCACACTAAAAATATTGCCTCATATTTTTTATCATAACTTTGTATGGTATAGTACATTATTGCTTTTTTGAAATTCCCGAAAAGTATTTTGCAATAACAGTGTATGTGCGTAGTACATTATTGCAAAATTAAGTAGGGGTGTTGTGAATTTCGCAATAACAATTTTTGGGGTTTTATTAATTATATAATTTTTTTCTAAAAATAAGAGTTGAAGAATCTGAAAGCTTATGTGAATACGCATAGAACTGCATTCATAACTCAAAACCTCAATTCGTGTGGGTTAGTACATGAATGCTAAACAGCGTCCATATACGAGTCAGTTGTTGTTAGCTTATCAAAATGTTAATTTGTGTTATCTCTTTTATTGGCAAACTTTTATATTGGATATTTTTATGTTGAATCAAATTTAAATGCTGTGAGATTTCCTATAATAAAATATATACAGGGTGGTCCATGGAGTGACGTCAATAAAACGATATTAGATTCCTCACATCTTGGGGTATTCGAAAATACCCCATGTATGTTCCGCGATTATTTTTAGTTTCCGAGTTATTCAACTTTTAAAGTTGTATGGGAAAAACTCGAATGGCAGACATATTTTCTTTTTTGTACGCTAAAAAGTACAAATCATAAAGATTGTGCTAGGAAATCAACCGCGCGAGAAGCCCTTATACGGAAATAAAAAAAGGGAAGGAAAAGTTACTGCCAGTCTGAAAGTCCTTCAAGTGGTTTAATAAGGCTCTTGCAAAAGCCTTTCGGGGAGCGATTATTACGGAATACCGCGGTATGACTTGCAGTCAGAAAGGTCACCTTTGTTTTTGAGAGGGCACTGATGCGAAAAACTTTAAAACCACCCGGAAATCGATCTTTCTCTCACATTCAAACAAAAAGTTTCCATAACAACGAGTTTAGCTCCACTCCGCCACATTTGCGTATATCGCCTGATGTAAGGTCAATGCTAATGTTTGATGGCAGTAACAACCTCATCACACGACAGGGGCTCATGCATTTGGTGGTTAAGGTGAGATGAGGTAACAATTGATGTGGTGCGGTGGTGCCGATTAGCTGTTCGTCTACGTTAAGCAGATCGATAAAATATGACCAAGAAACAAGAGTATAAACAACCCCAAAAGTTCGAGTTTAAGTATTTATATAGGAAAACCTGCTAATAAAAATAAAAAAATTTAGAGCAAACTATAGCAAAGACCCGGCAACACTGTAAATTAGTGACATTCAGATATTCTCTTGTCTTCACCGTTGGTCGTATCACGAAGTGATGTAACCAAAAAATAACAATTTTTAGTTTGATACACCATGACAATGGAATTCTAAAATTATATTTTTTATCTTAATTCACACCACAACACGCTTTGTCTGAACTTTTGTCCTAGGAGACGGTAGGTATTTTTTTATCACGAATAGTCTTTATCGTCATTTAAATAATATATGACGATTGACGGCGCGTGACTTAAGAGTAGCTAAGAAGAGCTAAGTTTATTTTATTTTGGCCTAATAATTTCTGTTATTGTTTCGTTAATATTTGTTTAGATAATCTTCAATACTGCAAGCTGTAGTGCTGATTGTATTCGAATCTTCGAATCTCTTTGGTTGGAAAGGGTTTGTGAACGAATGGAGTGGACATTATTGGCACTGACATGCCTGACTTGGATTTTGATATGTGTCACGGTGGGCTATCTACTATGTAGGATTTTTATTCAGATAGATAGACTAAACTGACAGCTAAGATCGGCCTTTTGTTTTTAAAATGTTGCAAGCATCAGGCTAGTGTTGTGGTTTGACTCATTCATTATAATCATTGAACTGTTGTCACATGATTCCTCGATGTATTTGTTTTAGTAAATAAATATGCTCAATAAATACTTGCGTATATATTACGTACATACTTTACGTTACGTAAAAGAGTATACTTTACGTTTATACGCAAAGTTTTCGTTTGGTTTATAGAAAGCTAAAATGAATAATATTGAAATTTAAAATGTAATGTTGAATAAATTCACATTAATGATATCTGACTGTTACTAGTTATGTTCTCATTAGCTTCCAAATAAACATTTCGTCAGACAGGAAATAGTTTGTTACACACAATAGTAGTACCTATGTTTGTCTTATAGGCCAATTTAATATTGAAAATTGAAATAAACTAAATTTATTTTCATAAAGATTCAATCACAATCTTTGATTCACGTAACTTGATCATTTGGGTACAACACTATGTTATTATTATTTTAAAATACAAAAACGTGGCAACCCACCAAACGTCAATTGAGTCTATCTGTATAAAAATCCTACTATATTTCATTATTCTAATCGAATAATATCTAATAATACGACTTCATAGCTTGTATGGGTGTATGGTCCCATTCGGCAGAAAGCATGAAATTTGGCATGTGTGTAGCTTATATAATATGTAAGCTTCAGGAAAAGAAGGGAAGCAAGTTGGAACCCCATGCTTTCCTCCTTTACCCCATTTATATGTCCCAAATTTCAGTTATCTTTATTCTTCTCGGAAACTATTAAAGATAGTATAATTATAGTGACTATTAAAGATAGGGGTGTAAGGGGCCTTACCAACACCTTCGGGGCCCAAGCCAACCTTACCTGCCCCTGGTGCGCCCTGCTGGTCAACGGACGAGGCAATGGCGACCCGCCAACCCGCACTGGATCAGCGTGGCGGGTGACGATCCAACCCCCCTAAATAAACATGGCAGTACAAGTCAAACCATGTTCTGCTGTAAAGTTCAAAGAAACTAGTTACGCCCTTTTTTGGTGCGACCAGTGGTATGCGGGTATGGATTGCAAAAAAACTGGTAGATCCAAGACTGGAACCATAAAATAAGTAGATAAATTTTTCAATTCTGGTTACTGTCGCAAAATTATTCTTTGCTTCCAATGTAAAACGCTCCATCCGCATTAGAGTGGTAGGTAAAAGAATGAATGGTTCTAGTTGGAAAATCCTGAACTACAAAATTAACGACGGAACTTTATATGGGCTATGAAGGAGACAAAAATATTAAAATATCTCACGGAAGCGCATAGAAGGTCAGAATTTTGGTTCATCATCATCACCCTCAGCCATCCACCCACTGCGGGGTATAGGCTTCCTCTCTACTAAGCCAGCCCTCATGGTCCCGTGCCAGCCTGTGCCAGTGAGGTCATATTATAAGCTTGATGATATCGTCGGACCATCGAGCAGGTGGTCTGCCCACTGACCTTTTCACTAATCTTGGCCACCGCTTCGTGGCTGCTTTTTTCCACCGATCGTCACTTCGTCTTACAAGTGTCCTGCCCATCTCCACCTTAACCTCGTCACTCGCTTACCTATATTTTTGACTTTGGTTTTACGTCGACTTTCAACGTTTGGTTTTGGACATGTTCATCCTGAGACCGACCTTCAGGGAGGCATCATGCAGATGCGATATTTTGCTGGAGACCCAGAAAACGTTCGGCGATAAGGATGAGATCATCTGAAAATCTCAGGTGCGACATGCGTATTCCGTTGAAATTGTCTCCTTTCTCGCTCCAATCTAAAGTCTTCAAGATATCTTCTAGTACGTTGGTCAAAAGTTTACCCGTTTGACTCCCGAAGGACATCCACACATCACCTGTCAATACCGCAGCGATGCAGAGAGTGAAACACTGTTAATACATTTTGATTGTTTGTCAGATGACGAACAGTCGAATGCCTTTTCATTAAGCTTTTTTTAGTCAACGAAGGTGAAACACAAGGGCCGGTTGTACACTTTGCACTTCTCCGTCAGCTGCTTGACGGCGTGAATGTGATCCATGGTTGAGTATCCACTCCTGAAGCTAGCTTATGGGTTAGTACTCATCCAGGTTGGCAGTAAGTCGGTGACACAGGACAGGACAAGAGAATTTCGATTATCGGCTTATCACTCGAAAACGATACATCGTACAGAATGTTGTTATTCTAAAAAATTAAATCTAATAAACTTCTCTAACATTAAGTCTTGATAGCTTTTACTAAATCTATGTTATATGGGTTGGAATTTCCAACCCATATAACATACCTGGAAAACGATTGGGAATGAGTAAAAACTGTCAAACTAAATATTTATAACATTTCTTAAGCTTTCATAAACTAATACAATAATAGTATTGCATACGATGCAATATTATATCGTATACAGTATTGTTGTATTAGTTATACAGATCAAAAACTAGGACTTTCTATGTTATTTCTCCAAGGCGCCCAGCCTCTGAGAGGTGACGTGTTTTAATATGTTTGTCTACCTAATAGCCCAAACAAAGTTCCACCGAAAAATTTGTGATTCAGGATTTTCCAACTAGAAACCCTTATCAGCACTCGTATACCTTTTTTGTCATCAGTACTTTTCCGTGCGAATGACATAATTTTTGACAGGGTTTTAGAAGCCGAGTTACATCCTAAACGACGTATCTGACATCAACAATTCATAGTAAATTGAGATGAATGTCTAATGTGTTAAGAGTGAATTTTGCTTGAGTGAGATCCATGTCCCAAGTAGCAAACAGTTGTCTTAAACAAAACTTGTTATAAAACCCTTATAGGAGCATTCTGTAAAAATTTCCCGGACAGAACCCTCTGGTTTCTAGTAATTCCGTGTAGGTAATATACGATGATATTGCAAATACGGTATTGTAAGTAACTAGAATGCATTTCAGATCTTTCAGATGACAGTTGTCAAGAATAAGATTCGTTTATGTCGGAAATTATAAATCTTAGACTACCAATTTCTTAGAAAAAATGGTAAGCCTTGGCGAGATCTATCAAACGACAGCTGTCAAACTATAAACACGTTTATCAACACTCGTTTAGTAATGTTGGTTTTATATAATCGAATGCAGTTTCGTTATGAACTTCTTTATAAAAATGCAACCTTAAAAAAAACTTATCACCACCAGCTACATAAATTAACTCAATTCCAAGTGTGCTTCAAAAAAATTAAATGATTATGCAACTTTTTTAATTCCAGTGCCAAAAGTAACCCAATAAAAAAAATACAAATGTCACCCGGGCGGAATGAGCCTTGAAATAATGAGGACATAATTATTATTAAATCTTTATTTCAATTAATCATTTTTCGAATAAAAATTTACCTAAAAATACCTTTTGATTTCAAAAGTTGTTTCGATTTATGAACCTCCATTTAAATATTTAGTTGTTTAGTTAGTGGTCCAGTTGATAGGCTTGCAATCGCCATAGTGCAGTGCGGAGAGCTAAGAATTATTTCTCATAGTTTTTTTTTTGTAGAGTGTAGATAAAATAGTGTAAGCAACTGCATATAATTAGGCTTTAGTATGCTCGTGTCAAACTATTATCACAATCGGCTGCGCCTAGTGTGATAAACAGACACTCGCGTTCTAAAGCCTTCCGTTAGTTGCATAAACTATTATTATCTCGGCAATTATTCATGCTCGAAAATAAGTTTGTTTTGGAAATTTGTAGGCCTTGCTTTGAGGCCTTTATTTTATGTGGTAGCTGTCAAACTAAAAACTCGTTTATCCCGGCAATCATTCAAGCTAGACTACCGGTTTGTTTGGGAAAGTTGTAGGTCTTGGTGAGAACTTCATTTTATGTGACAGCAGCCAATCTTAAAACTCGTTTATATCGGCAAATTTTCATACTAAACAATAAGTTTGCTTGGGAAAGTTGTAGGTTTTGATGAGATCTTCATTTCATGTGACAATTTCAAATTAAAACTCATTTATCTCGGCAATCATTCAAGCTAGATTACCATATTGTTTGGGAAAGTTGTAGGCCTTGATGAGACCTTCATTTAATGTGACAGCTGTCAAACTTAAAACTCATTTATCTCGGCAAATTTTCATGCTAGACAATATTATGTTTGTTTGGGAAAAATGTAGGCCTTCATGAGACCTTCATTTTATGTGACAGCTGTCAAACTAAATACTCGTTTATAGCGGCAATCATTCATGCAATACTATCAGTTTGTTTGGGAAAGTTATTACCTTTTTCAATTGACAGTCTAACATAAGTAATTGCCGAAATAAACGAGTTTTTTGTTTGATAGCTGTCACATAAGATAAAGGTCTCATCATGTGATACAACTTTACCAAAGAAACTAAGTCTAGTGTGAATAATTGCCGAGATAAATGAGTTTTTAGTTTGAGAGCTGTCACATAAAATAAAAGTATCATCAAGGCCTACATCTTTCCCAAAAACGATATTCTAGCATGCATAATTACCTAGATAAACGAGTTTTTCGTTTGACACCTGTCACCTCAAATATAGGTATTATCAAGGTCTACAACTTTTACAAACAAACTGATAGTCTAGCATGCATAACTTCCAAAATAAACAAGTTTTTTGTTTGACAGCCGTCATTAGAAATGCTCATCTTATCAAGGCCTTCACTTTTTACAGATAAATTGATAGTCTTGCATGCATAACTATATAGATAAACGAGTTTTTAGTTTGTCAGCTGTCACTTCAAATGAAGGTCTATCAAGGTCTACATTTTACCCAATAAAACTGATAGCCTAGCATGCATAGTTACCAAGATATAGTTTTTAGTTTTACAGCTGTTATCTCTAATGTAAGAAAGAAAGAAATTAAATTTATTTCGGCCACAGCACAACAAAAATCTAAGATTTAACAATCAACAAATTACATTTGTATATTAGATCTTGTATAGCTGACAACTTCCCTAAGAAAACTGATACGCATAGCCTGTATGACCGGGGTCGAGGAGTGTAACAGACGCATGCCATGCGGGCATTTATCCACTAGATAACACTGAAATGGATGACTACAGAACTCTGGAATGGACGAGTCTGACAAGCCATAGGTAATTAAATTGTTTAAACTTAAGTGCGCCATTTTAACTTTAATTAAATATAAAAACGGATATTTGCACTTACTAGAAATTTTATTTCATCGCGGTTTCGCGACAGTTTCGGTCCAGTCGGTGGACCTTCATCGGGCGGAGTGACATCTGTACGCGCTAGCGTCTCTCCTGCCACTGCCTGCGGACCAACGCTCTTAAGGCACGAGCGGAGGGGGCGGCGGGCGGGGACGCAGGGCGCGCTGGTTGCGGCGGCGGCGGTGACTCTATCGGAGGCGGCGAGTCTGACGTCCTTGGACAAGCGCTGTCAGTGTCCAGACCATCCGGCGGCAGGCAGAAGGAACTGACAATATCCGATACTGCAGTATTAGGCTGCGCACTAAGCCCTGGCACTCCACCGTTCAGTACAGAAACTGTCGCGAAACCGCGATGAAATAAAATTTCTAGTAAGTGCAAATATCCGTTTTTATATTTAATTAAAGCCCTAGGTACCAAGTAGAACCAAGTTACTTTCCTAATCTATTTCCTATCGTGTTTCTACGGCGCCGCTACATGGAAGCTTATATTTCTCGAACTTGATGTCCTTTTTTTGGAAAATTTCCAAAATTTTCACCGCAGGCAGGATTTGAACCTGCGACCTTTGACTCCCACGTCTTATTTGTAATTTTCCAATTTTGTTTGTAAATCGCCCTTACTTTATAAAACATGCTGTACTATGACAGCCGCAACAGTTCAAGACATAGGCCTTCCCTTATTAGGGGGGGTATTTGCCATACTCACTACGCTTGGCAGGAGGATTGGCAAGCGCAGTTCAAGGTGATGTATTCACAGAGAATTTTGCAGCCCATTCTTTTTAGTATGACAGCTGACACCTGTCATGTGGATCTCGTTAAGGCCTACAACTTTTCCAAAGCAACCAATAGTCTAGCACGCATAGTTTCCGATATAAACGACTTTTTAGTATGACAGCTGACACCTGTCATGTAGATCTCGTTAAGGCCTACAACTTTCCCAAAGAAACCAATAGTCTAGCACGCACAGTTTCCGAAATAAACGACTTTTTAGTATGACAGCTGACACCTGTCATGTACATCTCGTTAAGGCCTACAACTTTCCCAAAGAAACCAATAGTCTAGCATGCATAGTTTCCGATATAAACGACTTCTTAGTATGACAGCTGACACCTGTCATGTGGATCTTGTTAAGGCCTACAATTTTCCCAAAGAAACCAATAGTCTAGCACGCATAGTTTCCGATATAAATGACTTTTTAGAATGACAGCTGACACCTGTCATGTGGATCTCGTTAAGGCCTTCAACTTTTCCAAAGAAACCAATAGTCTAGCACGCATAGTTTCCGATATAAACGACTTTTTAGTATGACAGCTGACACCTGTCATGTAGATGTAGTTACGGCCTACAACTTTCCCAAAGAAACCAATAGTCTAGCACGCATAGTTTCCGATATAAACGACTTTTTAGTATGACAGCTGACACTTGTCATATAGATCTTATTAAGTCCTACAACTTTCTCAAAGAAACTAATAGTCTAGCACGCATAGTTTCCGATATAAACGACTTTTTAGTATGACAGCAGACACCTGTCATGTAGATCTCGTTAACTTTAGAGGATGTCGCTGGTTTCTGTAGAAGACACTATCATCTTGCTGCTGGAGCCTCCTACCGTCCGACGCAGCAGCGCTGGAATCCTATTTTACTGACACTGGCAGAATTACCCTAAACGGGTAAAAGTCCATTCTTAATAAAAAAAGAAAAGGGACCATGGACTAAAAAGTTCTTAATCAGAAGCTAGGTGGTAGCTAGGCAACAGGTTAGTGACGGGATATAACAAAAATGGCAGGGTCTATTCTATATTTTGCCTGTCAGCATCGTTAGAATTTTATAAAATTCTCTATAATCCACTAAATTTAGATATGTTGCAGGGATTTAGTCAAAGACGTTATATTATAATTTCACTAGTGAAATTGTAATTACACTGATTATTGTCAATAACGACAGATTCGTATAATTTCACGGGCTTATTTCAGTGATATTGTAATCTAACTGGACCGCAAAAGTGATATTATAATAAATCTAGGTTTATTATGAGTTATTATTGTGGTGGGAGCCCCGCGAGATCTGACTGGTCAAGACTTAAACAGTCGCCATTTGCAAAATATTTATTGTAAACATTGGAGCATGCTTAAATATTTTTGGTGTTTTTGAGGTATTTATTTTAAAATTCTAGCCAATATCTTCGAAATGAGTGATCGTGAACATAAGGAAGTGTTACAATCGTCAGATTTATTTATAATTATTCCGATTTTTATTTTTATTTAAGCTTTATTCAGAGCCATAAATTGAGGCTAGTTACCAACTTGTTATGACCAGTATTACCTACCATTATTAAAAGCTTATAATTATTCAATTTAATGATTGGTAAGTGCTATAACATTTTCAGTATATTTTGATTCTTATATTTACAGTATAGGTATTAACTATATAAAAGTTACAAATAAAATTGAAAAAGAAATAATTAGCAAAAACCTGTCTTTTATTTCCTAACTCCATGCTTAATATTTGTAGCTAATGTTGGTAATGAAAGCGGACCAATCAGCGATCGGTCTGATAATCTAACGGCTTTCTCAAATCAGTGCTATTGTCAATATATCACTGCCTTACAATTTCACTGTATCGGTCTAGTGAAATTATAATGTCACTGAAACTAGTCCGTTAAAATGTAAGTAATGCAAACGATTGACAATAAATCTGTGCAATTATAATGGCACTAGTGAAATAACAATATCACGGCTTTTTTAATATCCCTGCAACAGATATATGTTTTCGACTCAAAATCAATATTTTTTTATGTATTATTATTTAGAAAACAGAAAACAGGGGGTTACCGTTACCCCTGCACGAGATTATTAATATAGATTATAAAAGAAAACTTTTTGTTCTAGCTAAATCAATCTTTACTCTTATAAAAGACTAGTAAGAATTTACTAACATTCGTAATGCTACTTGGGATCTGCTGCGTGGCGCTGTCAGTTGATGCGGTCGGGTTTTTCTACAAGACCGCAGCGACAACGACGCCGTCAAAATTTGACGGCGACCACCCACGCGTGTCGTTGTCGCGTCGCTTGGTTTTTAAGCCCACCTTAATGATGTCGTATTATAGGTAGTGATTTCAAGAAATGTTCCATAACAAGCTAAAGAGTATGGCTATATAGCTCTATTTTTTTTACTGGGAACATAAAAAAAAGGAAAACTATCCCTGGCAGAAAAATAAAAGACTGATTATAGCTATTCGAAAACGTTTCTTAACAAGCTATAGCTTTAATTTACTAAAAAAAACATAAGACAAAAAAAAAAGTGAAAGTAACCCTGCCAAGCCAACAGTGTCGTCAAATCAAGTACCCAGGCCCATGCCCTTAAAAGGGATGTGGCTGAAACACTGCTCAGTCAATAAAGGTTGAGTGAACGAAAATTCCAAACACTTTGCGTGGCGGCCTATCTAAACCCTTCCCGGTAACCCACTCAACCCTGCGTTACCCAACATTTACAAAACGGAAAAAGTGTGAAAACATCCCGAATTCCTGGCCGACCGTGAGAATCCAATATCGAAGTGAGTTACAGCTGCCGCCCGACCGAAAGACTATTTCCATTTACGTTGAACATTTAAACGGTTGCTAAAGTAGGTGTGTATACTTTTATTCCCAATGTTTTGTGAATAGGAGTATCAATGTGAGTTACGTATATTTTCTCCAACGATTGTCTTTATATACCATTTATTCGTACTCGTATCAATGCGTCTATAAAAGTTATCTTTCCTTTTGGAATTGCACGAAAGAAGCAAGCACTATTTTTTACTGACGCATAGGTACCTTCATTCCGAATAGTGAAAAATAGCCAACTGGACCCTTTCACTAGTGTCCCATACCAAATTTAAGTCAATGACATTCACATTTTTTCACTCAAGTAAAAGGAACCATGCCTCCGACCTATATAGGTTATTTGTCCTTTTTGTCCGAGCAAAAAGTTTACAATTTTTGTAGGAAATAAACTTCCCCTTTGTATTTGCTTGGACTAAACTTTATCCTAAATTAATCCAGCTTAAGACGGATTAAAAGAAGTAAATTACTTGGTTTTTGTTTAATTGGTTACTGGAGATACCTATACTAAAGTATATTTTTAATAAGCTCTAAATTACTCTCCGTAAGGAACATTTTGTGTACATCTATCCTTATTCTTAGTCTGTAATATCGGATGTGTATGCTACGGATTAGAAGTTTTGGGTAATATACACGTCAAACTATTGATGTATTAAACCAATGGAGTTACACAAACCCTTGTTACAATACGAACCGTATTTATTACTCTTCTTACTTTTACCGCTATTGGTATTTCAACGACTGCCGCAAAGTCTAAAAGTACCTACTTACGAACTTCCATTTTGAACTACAAATCAAACTAAGCAATGTATTCAACCGTAGTCTAGTCTTCAACTTTACGACGTAACATGTACAGTACAAGATAGACGTAAGCTGTACAAGATTACGAAACTGTCAAACCACACTACAAACTAGTTGTAGAGTCCTATAGATCCAATTTCATTCTGATCGGCTGAGGATAAAATATGCAAAAGGGTCAACCAGTTTGGCTGGAACCCAAAAGGTCGCTACTGTAGGTCAATTGTGTTAATCAGTGGATATTGTGGAGCTACGATTCGAATGGAATAAGCTACATCGAACTTAAGCAGAAAGACAAAAGTTGTTGCTAATCAGCTGTGATTAGTTACGATAGATAAGGGTTGTTTTAATTATAAGCAAATCGACATAAATCATACCTACTTAATATCACGCTTAATGGCTGTAAAAAAATACCATTTACACCACGCCTGATAGAAGATTGAAAGTCAATTCGAAAACTGTGTATCACCACAGTGACAGGTTGTCAGCCTATCGCCTAAATTTGCAATGTACATCGACTCTCAAATCCCTTTGCCGCTTTTTGCGAAACCCACGGGAAAGATATGGGCGTAAGCGAAGCCATTTCTTCGCTGTGGATATGAGATGATGCTATTCTAAGCTGGCACCATACGGTAAATCTACCAATCAAATTCAGTCTGTCATAAATTTTCGTATTCAACGACTAACTAGGCAAATTCAAAAGTAACCAAATGAAAAATAAACGCTGTAGGTAGTTCTGCGCCTCTAGTAGAACTCTATTTAAACAATCTCCACTTCCTCGTCATGGAGTTTGTTGACAACAGTCTTAATTACGTCTAAATGCTGAATACACAAACGAATTCCTAACTTAACAAATACGTGAGTTATTTACTGCCACACAAGAGGGCAATTTATCATGCAGGAAAATGTAGTGCTAACCATATTATTACTTAGACTAAGCTACAATAAAGCACGACCAAAGTTTGTAAATGCATCCACGTCGAGGAACTTTCATGAGAGTAAATATTATGCACAGAGTTTCAAACTTCCAATCAGAATAATTTGGTGAGCGACAGGCACTTTACCTGGTAACAGATTTGGCTAGTCTACAAAGTCTTCCTTCGTTTAATTGGAAAAAACTATTGAGAAACATTGTATTCAAGCCGATTTTATTACATTTGTGTCTACATTACACACTTCAAACACTGTGCACTTTATAATAATATACGTGGTGACAATAACAAACCTTTTCAAAAGGACAAGATGCTCTTTGTATGAAAATAATTTTACCTACCAATAACTGTGTAGGTAGGGACTTATACTTAAAGGGTTGTGCAGGTTTATATTACCCAGTATAGCTTTAATGTGTCAAAATATTTCATTCACAATTAATTAATCTAAGAGAGACTTGGCCACTTTTCCGTTATGAAATTAAACTCCTATGAAACAGGAAAGGTAAAGTCGTTCTATTCACTTTCATAAAAACTTAATTTCTTTTAATAAGTATTTCCTTTCTGAAAGAAAGTAAGTAATAAGGAAGCGCAAACGTCTTTCCTTTTATCCGAGCATTGAGCAAAGAAAGGCTTCTCAAATCTTTTGTTGCCAGCTTATCTTAATTGTATTCTGGTGAAAGATTCAAGGACTTTTCGTTCTTGACCTTTCTAATATCGGTATAGTGGCAGGCTGGGCCGGCAGCGTTATTCAATGAAATACGTGAGGGGCATCCCAGATACCACGCGTTCGGACACACCCGCCTGTAAACTCAGCATCGTTTATATTGAATATCGGACGTAATACATTTATTGGTTGGTGAAAACGATATCTTTGCAGCTACGGATTTTATCTACAATAGAAGTCTCTGAGTAGATAAGTTAAAAAAATATAATAATATAGATAACTAAACCTGAAAATGTTTGCGGTGATATTACAAAAAAGTTAGACGAGTTTTAAGACAGTGTTAAAATTAATTTTCCATACTACCTATTTGACGTTGTCAAGTGATTTAAACCATGTCTAACTTTTTTAACACGGTTGATATCTAACGATAAATGTTAGATAACAACTTTTAAAAACTTATTTGACAGTCATATCTAGTAAACAGTGTTTCTCACATAATTAATATCTACTGCTTTCCAAGTGATTCTCACGTTTTCATGTTACTTATTTACAAACTATCACACCAGGAAACTTGAGACAGTTTTATTACTCTTTGCCAGCAGGAAACAGTGATATAGGTAGTTGACGTAACTAGTTTTTCTACGGCACTATTGTAGGAAAAGTGCAAAAACGAGTAAATTGACTCCGGATTTTGCCACTTGGGAGGAGTAACTAATGGGATGGCTCTCGTTCGCTGGCACTTAAATTAGTTCACTGTTCGAACGCCACGATGTAGCTAAAGGCACATTCTTCACCAACTATCTTCGGTTTCGTATTACTCTCAGTTGTTAATTAATTTCAGGGCGTTCAGAGACATTTTATGGTGGTCAAAGAATAATTAACTTACCTTTAGTTTTGAATATGTCGGTTTTTAAATAAGCCCAGAGCAATTTTTTGTCTGTATGAAAACTCTAAGCCCCAGGGTCTTAACCGTGTTTGGAATTTTTCTCGAATCATATAATGTTGTTTTTGACTAGATTATTCAATTTCGATTTCATATTGTCATGAAAGTGGATTGAAGTAAGCACGATTAATTATCGGACTCAAATTAGTGAGAGCTAAAGGAGATAAAATTTTTGGGCACATTCCAAGTCGAGCACATTATCATAACTCGGTCGGAAGTGCACGGTGGTGAACAGGCTAAAGCTGGCCGCCGGCCAGACTTGGCTCCTCACTACCGTACCCCCGCCAATGACAGACGGAATGACTTGACGAACAGTAACTTGAATCACTTGGGAATTAGGCCACCTAGATCTGTTTGCTTGCGTCAGTCATAACATCGTGTAGTTTGATTAATGCCACTGGCAATACAACAACTTGAACTACATAATTGGAACTGAAATTTCAAAGTATCATCGAACATACGTAGTAATGTGTGAAGCACGTATTATGGAAAGAGTATGCCAGTTTTACAAACAGAATAAAAAAACTAACAAACAAACAAACCAACATGTTGTGCCGACGCCGACCCCAACTGATTTGGGATAAGGGCAGGAAGATGATGACGACAGATTTAAAAAAATATGCCTCGTTTTTATACCCTAATTTTAAAATAAGTATAACCAACTGTGTTGGATACACAAATTATAGCAAACCATGTCCATTTTGCAATGATCGTAAACATGAATCCTGACTGTGGCATTTTGTGCATGGTTCCAATCCAAGTAGTAAAATATTAATTCAATCATATTTTTAGTGCACACAGATGTGTACCTAGATATATCTAACTGTGGAAGTTAATCAGGCGAAATGACTAGATTAACAGTTCCTTGAACGAGCCAGAAATCAGGCCACCTAAATAGGCCGGGTCAGATGTGAAACTGTTCCACGCACTTAGCTGAGTCGTTTAGCCCTCCGCTCGTAATCACCCCTTTTTATTACTCGGCTAGATTTTATTTTGTCTAACACACTCTGTCGCAACCATTTCTTTTATGTGGAGCCCTACCCTTAGGTATTAACTTGGAATCAATTCTGTTTTGAGCCGTATTGGTAGATTTTATAGAGAATCAAATAAGCCTAAACAATTGAAATGATAAAGGAGATTTGACAACTTCTGTAGCTCAGTAATTTGATTGGCACATTGTAAAAGATCATGGATGTAAAATATAAATGCTGAACAACTTCTCTTTTCTTTACTTGGAATAAACAAAGTTAAGCTCTAGCACAAAAATCATTTTCTGGGTTGCACCTAACCGTAATCATATCTGACTCGCAAAGCCTGCTTCCCGTTGCGTTGGAGCTGAATCAATCTGACGCAGCAAATTGTGTTGTTATCAATTTTGCCGGCACGTCGCGCGGCGGCGAGATTCGGTGGCCAGCTCGGGATATTGCATGCTCGCCCATTTCCCGTTAGTTACTAACTACAGAAAATTATTCCTAGCAATCCAACCACTATTTATCTCCTGATATTTCACCATTGAAAGCTATACAGCGGAATTTAAGAAAAAAAAATAGAAAAATAAATCTCTGATTCCTGAATTCTAATCTCCCCGTGATGTAATACAGTACCAACAACATGAGAGTGTACTCACACGGTAATGGATGTTGCTTATATAACGCTCACAACGGAAGTGGTGTATGTTGTAGAGAAATAAGATCGAAGGGAAGTAAACAAGGTTTTATCACAGCAATACACCGCACCAACCTATACTTATAGCAATATGTATAAAGCGCAAAATACACATGGAGGCGGCGGAATGTAAGATTTTCGCTTCCCATTTTAGGGAGCTTTCTAGCAAAATAAGGTATGTTCGTCAATTACCGCCTATGTAACTTCGAAAGCAAATATTTCTAATAAAAGATAACAATTTAAATAAGAAAACAGGCGCGTCATATAATTTCAATATTTTTTTATAAATGGCATACAGCAGGGTAACATAATACTTTTAAAATATGAAATAAAACCAAAGACAAAACACAGTCGCGCTGGCAGAATTAAACTACGTGGGAGCTTAATTCGCCTATGAGTATTACTTCCTGTAAAATTTAAAATGAGATCATTTCTGTAGTAATCATTGTATTAGGTAATCTGTCTTCATAATATTAGGCTAATCAGTACATTCCTTGTTTTTAAGTTATGATTTCTCAATTATCCACCGTTTACAAATTCGTTTCGATTATCCACCATTTCATAAAAAATATTCATAATATCGCAAAGTTATTCTTGGATCTCCGTGTAGGTGTTAATAACGCCTACAGGTGGGTAACCACACCTTCAGCTGGGTAATATCGCCTACAAGGAGTCTATTATCGCACAGGCGGTATTAACCTTTATGACATATTTAACAAAGATTTTCGCTAAAAACATATCCGTGATGCTTTTGTAAAAGGCTTTATGAAACTTAGATTGCAAGATATACAGTTTATCTAAAATAGTACATGAAAGATGTCAAACATTATGAAATGAAGTTAAAACTTACCTAATGATTTCACGTATTTTTTTAAGCGCAGCCATCAGAAACATCTCCCATGAACAACACGCGGCTACTAGCAATACGCGCGGGTGAGGAGCTCACCGCGCTCAGTGCGGAATGGCAACACTACAATGTTGCTATTTCATGCAGATTTACGGAAATTATTCTTGTTTTTCCTATTTTTTTTCAACCTAGGCGATATAACACGATAGGCGGTAATCGACTCACCTACCTCTTAAACATTTATTTTTATGGCTATTTCAAAGGTTCTATTCGTCGCCCGACACAAAATGTTGCACCTGCGAATCGTTGAAATAAAACTAATATACTTATCTACCGGGAAAAATCTTTAAGCGTGCAAGTGCAACAGATGGGACCTACATTCAGTGACTGTACAGAAAAAAGGAAACAAAAATAAGGAACATAAATGTACATACACATCTTATATACTTTCACGAACAATTCTACCTATTTGCAAATGCCTTAAATGTTTTAGCAAATTTTCTCATTAGCTACTTCGCGATTTCGTAAAATATTCAGTTTATAAGCACTAGAACATTACCTATCTACTTTAGGTGAACGAAGTAAACTGCAAGATTTAGAGGTGTTGCGCTTATGTCGTGGTAAAAGAAAAGTTTCACAAAATGTCTAGAAGTTTCTTGCGCTAAGTCACATGTTTCGGATATGTAGTGCTAAAGGAAAGCTCAACCACTTAGTTTCTGAGATTTGAAGTTTTTAGCTGACATAATTTTTTTCTTTTCAGGGAAACAAGGATCGCATCGGCGGAGGCCTTGGCAGGAGTTATGGAAAGACCAGAAAGATCACTGACGGCATCATTTGCGCTATTGAATTTGGTGCCTGGAATGGATGGTCATAATACTTGGAGACAAGTTGGAAGTGTAATAGGTCGTAAAGTGAGGCTACATACAATAGTCTGGCCTGGAGGAAGATTGGTAGCCCATGGACAGTCCGCAGGAGCTCGAACAATTTTTCGAATTGTTACTGCGCTAGCTCCGCCCTTTGTTATGGAAGGCGAACTGGATGAAGACGGTCAATGCTTGCGCGGACTTCCTTGCCATAGACCACATACTTCGGACAAAGATAACCTCACACTTGCATTCAATGAACTTGAAAGAGACAGCGACCAAGAACCTGATGCTGACGATTTTTTCTTTCCGACCCCTAAACCTACCACATCCTTTTCAAGAATGGCAACGCACTGTTGTTATGGACTTGCTATGGACCTTTTAGAAAATATTGCTCAAGAACTTGAATTTGATTTCCATCTCTATATTGTAGAGGATGGTATGTTTGGATCTAGAAAAAAAGTAAATCCGTTCCGAAGGCTCAATGAATATCAAAGTGTAGCAAATGAATTTCTGAATAGCCAGCAGGGATTTCGCTCTCAGTATCGAAATGGGAAAATAATAGAAGATTATGATGATGGCTATTATTTAGTTTCGGACGATCCAGATGAAGATCCTGAGAAATGGAACGGCATTATTGGAGATTTAGTCTCTGGAGCAGCACATATGTCTTTTTCAGCCCTTAGCGTTTCAACAGCACGTGCTGAAGTGATAGACTTTAGTCAGCCATTCTTCTTCAGTGGGGTATCGATATTAGCTGCACCGAATCAAAGAGCCGATATTCCTTTACTCGCATTCCTATTGCCATTTTCGCCTGAATTGTGGATTGCAATTTTCACATCTCTTAATGTAACTGCCATATTCGTTGCCATTTACGAGTGGTTATCTCCTTTTGGATTAAACCCTTGGGGAAGGCAGAGGTCCAAAAACTTTAGTATTTCAAGTGCTCTCTGGGTTATGTGGGGCCTGTTATGTGGCCACTTAGTTGCCTTCAAAGCTCCTAAGAGTTGGCCTAACAAGTTTCTGATAAATGTCTGGGGCGGCTTTTCTGTGATATTCGTCGCAAGTTACACTGCCAATATTGCCGCCCTTATCGCTGGACTGTTTTTTCATAATGCTGTTGATGATTATCAAGGAACGAGCAATGTAAGTACCTATCTATTATATAAATAAATTTTTAAATTACCTTTAAGTTTTACCAGGAAAGTGCAAGAAATATCTAGCTGCCTAGCTGTATTACTGCAGCATATACAGATTTTTTACCAAGTCTTGGAACTATTTCCAGATTGAATTCTAAGGCCAAAATACATGCCAAAAAAGCAAATTGCTCCACGCAATTTTCCCACGCAAAGCTGGCGCCCACCAAATTAGCTCCGTTATTCGACCAATTTCCTTATTACGTTCTATAAAAGCGTAACGAGGGTCATTTGTTGGCAGTGGCTGTCCCTGCGGGTCGGGACGGCGCGGTCGTCGGTGGCCGAGTACTACGTGCAGAGGAATAACCCGCAGCTGGCGCAGCAGATGAGGCGGTACGCACTCCATGATGTCGAGGAGGGCATACAGAGGCTCAGGTGAGGCGGGAAACCTTTTTAATAATTTTGGGTACAGTCAAACTCAACCAATATCTGATCATTTTTATGAAGTGACCAGAAAAATATTTCTTAAGACAATGATCAAAATAACTGGTGAGTGGTGAAAAGGTGCAATTTGTCTTTAGGACCTATTACATCTAGCCTATTGATTGGCGGTAGTTTCTATGAACTAGGCAAGGCAAGGGAACCATTTACTATCAATATCAAATACATCGCACGGATAAGTGTGATCACAGGAGACTTGCCCGTAAATACAGTTAACAATTAACTAATTTAGCCACCTGTAAACGAGTAGAATTGTTAATAGTCGGGGAATTCTGGAAATTCAATGTATGGCGCCAGTTGAAGCACGCCTTTACAGCAATTTTTTTTGCGATTAGATACCTTTAAGCATATGTTGTTTGAAACCTTAAAAGCGGAGACCCTCCGCCCGTCCGCATCACCCCCATTTTCTTTGAAATGTGTCAAAAATTATATACTTTCCGGATTTATGAGTTAACTATAATAGTTACAAAAAAAGTGTCAAAGGACAAAATATTCCGTATTAAATTTGCTACTTAAATGTAACATTTTTTTATTGTAACTCTTACGGTTTTCAAGATAAAACGATTTATATATAAAAAAACCTTTTCCTGGAAAATCTATGAATGGCGCCAGTTGAAGCACGCCTTTACAGCAATTTTTTCTGTCCGCATCACCCCCATTTTCTTTGAAATGTGTCTTTCATAAACTTTACGGATTTATGAGTTAACTATAATAGTTACAATAAAAAAATGTTTACATTTAAGTAGCAAATTTAATACGGAATATTTTGTCCTTTGACACTTTTTTTGTAACTGTTATAGTTAACTCATAAATCCGTAAAGTTTATAATTTTGACACATTTCAAAGAAAATGGGGGTGATGTGGACGGGCGGAGGGTCTCCGCTTTTAAGGTTTTAAACAACAGGCTTATAGGTATCTAATTGCAAAAAAATGCTGTAAAGGCGTGCTTCAACTGGCGCCATTCATAGATTTTCCAGGAAAAGGTTTTTATATATATAAAACGTTTTATCTTGAAACCCGTAGGAGTTACAATAAAAAAATGTATTACATTTAAGTAGCAAATTTAATACGGAATATTTTGTCCTTTGACACTTTTTTTGTAACTATTATAGTTAACTCATAAATCCGGAAAGTTTATAATTTTTGACACATTTCAAAGAAAATGGGGGTGATGCGGACGGGCGGAGGGTCTCCGCTTTTAAGGTTTCAAACAACATGCTTATAGGTATCTAATCGCAAAAAAAAATTGCTGTAAAGGCGTGCTTCAACTGGCGCCATACATTGAATTTCCAGAATTCCCCGACTATAAGTCGCGTTTGAATATTTGATGAGAGAGTGTGAGCGAGTGAGCTGTTTGATGAGAAGTTTATCGGAATAGTAGTTCCATTAGCAATAAATACATTATTTTGTTAACTTGAGTAATACGAGTAAGCATCAAATATTTTTTCACGATATTATCATACCGCATACCGCATAGATACAAAAATACCGCGAAAAAAATTAACCTACTACTTTGAATTCTCACTACGAGCAGCAGATGCTTATACAATTGTCTTTTCGACTCACCATTCCATTTCTTAATCATAATTTAGGTAGGTACTTACTTACTCTGTAATCTTTCTAGTCACAGATCTAGTAAATAGTTGACAAGCTGTGATTCTTGCCTCCTCGTATCTATACTTAAAGTAAGTAAAACGTTAATTGAAGACAGGTAAGCGAGAGACACATGTAACGTCTGCTTGTGCATTATCTTTGCGTTGCGTTATGCATGCGTTAACAAAACGAATTTTGACCTCAACCTCATACAAATACGGTTTATGTCAAACGATTTGACCGACACATCCGTCGACGCAGGTGTGTACGATATTATTGCGCTAGCGGATATGTCTGTCAAACCATTTGACATAAAACGTATTTTTATCAAAATAATGTGGTAAATCGTATTTTTCCAACGTATGCGATAGCACTGCACAAAAATTTCGTCCAAACGAACGTTACTTGTGTTTCGCTTTAACCCCTGAGAAAGTAAAGCCTGTAGAAGGTCTAATTGAAGGGGATCTCTTTTAATTACACGTGGCTGAGGCACTGTGCGACAAATTAGGGTTAAACGGCTTGCAAACGTGGAAAGCTCCTCTCAACTAAATGTAGGTAAATAGCTCAAAACTTCGTAAAGCACAAAGATTTTCTGTAGGTACATTAATGAATGTCTCAAAAGTTAATCTCGTCTCATCTCATCTCGTCTAGCCTACGTCATCCCCGAAAGTCAATACTAAATAAATAACATAGACAATTCGCTTAAAATTTACATTAATAAAAAAAAAATAACAAATCTCTGTCACTGTCATAAGCAGATGCTGAATCAACACAATAAAATTAATGACCCAATTTAAGCCCAATTTGCTCACTTTGAATCTTAATTTATACAGACCTATTGTTTTTAAGAAACACAGCTGTTTTAACGAATTTATTAAAATTCGAATCAAATTATTCATCGCAATTCACTCGAGACTTCATTTTTAATCCTTTTGAATTAATTAAGTCAGATCTAACGCCAGTTCCAGATTTGATGAGTTTGTTTTTTAACTTGATTCAACAAGGGGAAAATTTCGACTTCGTGATGAGAAAAGAGTGCGTGTTATTTTATTTTCAATTGATAAAGAAAGTGTTTTATTTCTTGTTCCCGACGTGACTGAAAAGAAGATAAATAGTGTTTTTACAAGAGACCCCGTGTAATATGTATTTGCAACCCACATACCAACCTTGCACCAGCTCTTTTCTCCAACTGAATTAAAAACCCTATAACAATATTTTCAAATTTTCATCACACAAAGATAGCAGTATCTTGCACAAAAGCTTTTGTTTGGTACCCTGATAACCGTAGAACACGCAGTAACTTTCTTGCTTTAGGTTACTTGCATATTCATGACTTGATAAATGCAAGCCTCTGGATATTGGTTTATGTAAATAAGGATACGATTGTTCGAGGAGATAAAGGCTTTCCCGAAAAAACGTCTGTAGGACTGCAGCTTCCGTTTTTGGCGCTACGGTTTCTTTTATATTGCGTCCTATCAAGCAAGCCACATTTTTATAGTCACAAGAATAAAACGAGAATATACTAGCAAAGCTTAAGACTTTCTCTGTTAGCAAATAAAATTCAGCAGTTCCATTCTGATTTATAGTATGCTTAACAAAATCAAATCTCATGCCAATCAATACGATACGTTTCATTCGATTTGGAAAAATACGCAATGAATTTTATACGCCCATAAAATTTTCTAGTCCACAAGCTCTACGGTTTTATCAGATGGCTATTTAATGCTTCTCAGTGCGTTTGTTTTATGTGCCTGATTTAGTACCCGCGCCCACATTTTGGGAATAATACGCTGAAACGAAAGAGATAACGACTCGGCTAATCTCAATTTTGTGCTGAAAGATGTTTTTTCACTCACGAGCATCTCACGAGGTATTTTGCTAGCTAAGGACACGTACTTCGTTACTTTCGCACCACGTGAGATAAATTGCACCTTATCCCGTAGGGATCGAGCTAACGTTACTCTGTAAAATGTTTGTTTTTATTGTACCTTTTATCGTGGCGACAGAGTATATTTTTACTTCGAGTTTTAGAGACAGGTCCGTGGCTGGTTTTAACACTTCACGTTAACGAGGTTGGCGCTGTTTATTTCGAAATTATTTTGTTTATCCTTCAGCATTTTAGCGCGCTCCACAGTGTAGAAGTGAGACGTGCTACATTGCGACACTATTTAAACCATTTAAATATAAAATGTATGAACAGAATTGACAAAGCAAAGTACATACGATCACTTGTCTGACAGATGTCGTCTTATGTCTCACGCTCACGTCTACTCTATGGAGCTTGTGCCTAAAAGTAATACTGATAATGATAATGTAAAAAAAAATGTTTCGCTTGCAGAAATGGCACCTTAGACCTCTTGATAGCCGATACACCAGTTTTGGACTACTACCGAGCTACCGATCATGGCTGCAAACTGCAGCGCGTAGGCGACCACGCGCTTGCCGAAGACACCTACGCAATCGGAATGGCCAAAGGATTTCCTCTGAAGGTAGGATAATAGAATTCTGTGTAATGGTACTCTTATTTTCCAAGCGTCGCGACAACGACGTCGCTGCGGTCTTGTAGAAAAACCCGACCGCATCCCATACAAAACTCTAAGCTTCTCAGCGCGCTGTCAACGTCACGGCGTCGTGGCGCGCCGCAACGACGCCGACGCTCGGTCTTTCTGGTTCCCCATACAAACCAGTCATTTGGCAGCGACAACGACGCGCGTCGTTGTCGCTGTCGCTTGGTTTTTAAGCCTACCATAATGCATTATTCCACAAGGAAAGTTTTGTGGAAAACAAGCTGGAGAAATGTATTTTTCCACGAAACGGAAAAAGAAAATATTGGGTGCTCTGACAAGATTGGATTTTGCTGAGACTTATCTGTGAGCTTTATTGATGTCACGAACCGTATAGAGGCGCACTGACTGAGCAACGCTAAGGCAGCAAAGTGGCTTATATTTACCGAGGTCGGCGATAGGACGGCTGAGTGGTGCGGTCCGGATCTTTGCAAGTAAAGATTGATGGATGACGCACGCGAGTCGTGCTAATGGTGTGATCGATAGGCGGGTGTCATGTAGCCCACCAGCCCACCCGGCACCCGCTGCCGATTATACGTCATTTTATCTTGACGGCTCTTGCCGCCTCAGGGACTGTGTGCCTAGCCGCTACGACATAAATCACCGAATCAGTCTTCATTCTGGTCTTTATTGTTTTACTCTTTTAGAAGCTCTTTCTGGAAGCTTCAGGTTACATGGCTGGTTAAATACGAGGTTTTTATCACGATACACGATTGCCTTTTTTACAATGTTTGAATAATGTCGTCAGTATGTGTTAGAACCTTTTATCCTACATAGATTAAAGAAATATTTATTTTTAATTGTTCGATATTTCAACCCAGTTGCATGGATCATGAACCCCGTATTTATTGAGTCATTACGTGTGACCGCGAAAACATTAATACATGACTGATTATGGCTGGTTAGTTAGTTTTCCCAGTGGAAATGTTACGCAAACAGAGTAACATTATTAAAACTCCCTTGTTTACGCTAAACGCTGAATGCATAATTAATAGACTACCATTTAGATTAATGTTTGACTTTATTTTACAGGACAGCATATCAGCGGTTATATCAAAATATTCATCGAACGGGTACATGGACATTTTGACTGAAAAGTGGTACGGAGGCTTGCCGTGTTTCAAACTAAGCCCAGATTATGGAATCCAGCCAAAGCCTTTAGGTAAGACCTTCATATTTCATATTTATAATTAATCCCAGGAGAACTTATGTTTAAGCAGTTGTAATGAAACTATCTCTGAAACCTTGTTAGAGCGGAACTAAACGTAATTCTAAATAGAGTTGTACATCACTATAGTAAGTTCCTTACACGTACATGGTGTAGTGTAGTGAGCTCACTCGTTTCCGTCGGAAATTTCATTAGAATTTATCGCCTCCCCCGCGTTAATCCGCTCCCCTCCCTCCCCCCGCGGACGGGAGACAAGGGGGGGTACCCACCAGTTGACGTAAAAGATTAAACATGGGATTTATAGCGTAAAAAATGAGGTGGCACGGGAATGTCGAGTGTGTTTATTTATTATTAAGCAGGTCCCAAGTAAACGCTTTTCCGAATTAAAAGTTTCCCCGTAAATAGGCGCCACGGGAGGTTGTTATAGACTTCGCTTGTTGGGGAGGTAAAAGAGCGTTTATGAGTCAGATTATTACTTTACGACCCATGGGTATTTTGCTACGTTTACTTTTATGACACACTCATAAATATAATTAAATAACTATAAACCATACCTAGTGTGTGAAAGTGCTTATCATATAAAATATTAGATACTTTCATGATTATTACGTTTGGGTTGTTGTAATATTTATCCTTGATTTTACGATTCAGTGAGATGTAATCGCCATATATCACATTTCCGAAGCGATTCCTGTAGGACCTATAAAGTCAGCTTCCTGCTTCAAAGCTTGCGTTTTCAAGCGTTGGGTAACTGTCAATAACTGGCGATTAAGCTAGACTCTCTAGTCAACAACGCATGAGCAAGCATAGGGCTCTAGGATATACACATACAGACTGTCTACAGCTTAAATGCACCTGATGCTAGTGATCTGAATAGCCTAGGATTGCATTCGAACTCAAATGTTATAGTGCTTTAAATTTTTAGATAGGTGTACAAGATGGATCATCTGTGTACCTATATGTGCTTCAACTTAATAAAATAGCTGTAACATCAAACAAAAAAATAATTTTAATATGTGAGTTGTAAAAATAAACAGCAAATATTTTACAAGGTAAAACGTGAAGGTGAAAAACTTTCCATAAAGGACATATTTCGACTTAAGAAAATAATATGGACATTCCTTACAAATTGAGTCACTCGATTGGTACATTTTATATGGTCAAATTTTTATTCATATTTCGACCTGTGTTACTTAGAGAAAATTTATCACTTTCATGAGTTGGTTCACCCCTTAAAACATTTACAGTACAAAATATTACATCATGTATGTATGTGACCTGGCTGTCTGTCTGTACCTATATTTCGGAAAATAAATGAATAACGTCAATAACATTGTAGAGTGCATTAATATTGTAGAGGTAGTATTTCAAAACACCTACATTTTGTTTCGTAGCTATGGAGTATTGCGTCGCCAAACTTTTCGCATTTGTGTTCGATATTACCCAAGTTTTCTTACTAAATAAAGTGGGGTATATTTGCTGGTGATTTGTGGCCGTCTGTCTGAAGAAAATATTAAACTGCGTTAAATATAACTTAGTACTTAAATAGCTGGGTAAATAAGTAGGTACATGAAGGTTCATGATAAAATTGAAAAAAAAAATTATACATGCATGACATATCGGCGAATCTGCAACAACTACTACTAATACTACAATAATAAAATATGTACAACCTTCATTAGCCATACCAGCAGACAATGAAAGAAAATCTGGTGCTAGTTTGTGAGTTAAACTGAGTCGTCTCAACTGTTGTTTTCAGTGTGGCATTGTCACAGTGGAGCAATTAAGTAATTTACTCGAGAATGCAGTTAAAGGGGCGAGAATGCCACGTTTTCCGCTTACCCTGTCTTGACCTCCGCAGTTTTGTGCTTAGAACTTTACTGCATCTTAAAAAAGCGAAACCTGAAGCTTGTTGTGAATAAATATATCTACCTAGATTAAAACATTTAATTTTTAGTGTGGCAGTCACTATAAAATAACTATGACGTAAAACATATTTTACACAAAATTTTAAGTAGAAATCAGTCACTTCAATACTTACTTACCTATAAGGCTCTTTAAAACTAAAATCGTTGTAAGGTAGGTAGGTATAATATATAGTACAAAAATCTGTGACACAAAATATAAATGATAATGACCATTACGGTATATTTGTCTGCATCAATCAATTGAAGTACCTCCGTCAAGTGGTTTGTTTTCCTCACTAAGCGATTGATGAGTGCGTTTATTTGCGAACCCATCAATCCCACAGCCGCTTGATTACTCACTCACAAATTACCAATCAGATGGATCGCTGGATCGCATCCCTACAACGTTTTTACATCGTTTTTAGTTTATGTTACAAAACCTAACCTATTTAACTTGATATGCAATATGCATCACTTATGCAGAATACAAATACCTAAATGCGAAATATCTTAGAAATATCGAAACAAATCTTACTTGAAATAAAGATAGACACAAACACTTTATTGTTCACATTAAAAGATTACATATTATATTCAAGAACATGAACAAATAAGCGACCGAAATATCCCAGGTAATTAAAACCAAATAAAAGGTAAATAAAAGTTCCGTTAAAAACTTTATATCCTGTCTTTATGTATCGAGATGAAATAAATTAAAGGATTACAAATGGGTACCTACCTAGATAGAATGACTGCCAATACTACTACTAGTTTAAAAGAGGCCTCATTTGTCGAACGTTTTCCATTCCATACCGACCAACTTTCCCGGAATTTTATTTGTGTATTTTATAGTTCGGGCTTGCGAAATTTATTAGCCGTCCGTGCCCAGAATATCCTTATCGCGGGACAAGCGCCTGCCGTTTTATTACAAGCAATTTATTGTCATCTTAATGCTGCTAATTATTCAGGATCTTGGACAGATCGCGGGCTAATCTTCGTTTTCTACGAGGACATTACTTTTGTTTCCTCGCGCGTAAATTCTGTAGCTTATCTTTTAATGCCGCAGTAAACCAATGCATTGATCGCATTGTTTACGGGTCTGGTTTGGCGTTAGTTGAATCAAAATGACCGTTATTATTCAAACTCATGACTTTTGACGTACCGTGTCCTACTACTTGTGTATTTTTTTGGTTTCTTTATGTTATGTATTGAGGTAGATATGGTCACTAAAAGCGCAAAATATGTTAAAAATTAGGTACAAAATTTATTTATTTCCCTCGTAGGTGTGGCGGCAGTCGCGGGCGTGTTCATTCTACTAGGAGTTGGAATGATCGTGGGCTGTCTGATATTGATCCTCGAGCACCTCTTCTACAAATACATGCTGCCCGTTCTGCGCCACAAACCGAAGGGAACGATATGGAGAAGCAGAAATATTATGTTCTTTAGCCAGGTATGTTGAGCAGATATTTACTTACTTACTGCTTGCCAAAATAAAGTTTTGCCTCCTTGAACCAGTTTGAAAGTGGAATGCTAGCCAAAGTAACTTAAACTAGGTTTCAATTGCTTAAAAAAAGATCCACCACGCGAACAGAACACTCATGGTTTGTTTTGACCAATTTTCCTTGAGGAAATTTGTTTACTTTGAAGAGCAGATTTATTTCAAAACTAACCGACCCGATGAGACGCTCTGCATAGGTATACTACTGTAAACTACTACTGAATACAGGACCATAGTAAGTACTATAGAATTTGTTTGCTCGACTCAAACGCGAGCCAAGTCAGGCGCCGGATTACAGCCGGGCCACGCTTAGTGGCTTTTAACACTGAACGACCGCTTCTTCCAACCAGACATAATCTCCCCGAATTGACATTGTTTTACTTCCCTGCCCCGTTCCACTTTACCTAATAAGTCCTTCGTTTCAAAGTCTTGCTTTGTTGTAATTTCTTTCTTTGTTTCTTTTCAGAAATTGTACAGGTTTATCAACTGCGTTGAGCTGGTGTCTCCGCATCATGCCGCTAGAGAACTTGTCAATACCGTTCGCCAAGGGCACTTCATGTCTTTATTCCAAAAGAGTGTCAAAAGGGTAAAATAAATTCATTATTCTCCTAATGTATCATTATGTTTTACAATTCAGATTATGACAGGAAGCCCGTTTGTTTCAGAAGGAACATGAACAGCGTAGACGAAGAAAAAGCAAAGCACAATTCTTTGAGATGATTCAAGAAATAAGAAGGTAAATAGAAGTTATAGCGCATACACATAAATTAATCTAACATTTTAAGTTACAATTAACAGTGATATAATTTCAACAACAAATTTTAATTTAATCTTAACAAATGAAATATTTTCTCAGGCAACAAGGAAGAGATCGAGATCGAGATAAGTCATTAGATTCCATAAAAGAAAATGTAGTAGAAACTCCCGATGGTGATTCAGAGGAATTGACAGAATCGAAATTTTTATCCCCATCTCCTGAAGTACCATCCCGTTCACCCCGTGGTGGCCGCTCCCCGCGACAAATCAGATCGCCGAGAGGCCGACGGAAAAGAAGCAGCCTAGGCCTTAACGTTAGAAGATTCAGCACAGATTCAGTTCTTGGTTCCGATTCCACTTCTTTTTATGAGAGAACAAGCCATAACATAGGAAGAAGACTCAGTCGTGATACGAGTTGCTTAACTAATTCTCCACCTGACATCAACTCCCGACTGCGTACACCCTCCCCTAGACGAGGCGAGGGTTCGTCTACTAGATCCTACCAAGATGTTTCAGATCGATCTTGTAATTATTTAAGTATAGATGGACCGACTCCTCGAGCTAGCATAGAGATCATGGTTTCTCGGGAAGATGCTCCCCCTACTCCATCATATCCAAGAACGTCACCCGCAGGTGCACGCTCGGACTACTCCTTGGTATCAGAAGAGGAACTAATAAGGTTATGGCGTAGTACAGAGCGGGAAGTGCAAGAATCTTTACTAGCAGCTTTGCATGAGAGGAGAGCAACGCTAGACCCGAAACAGGATCCTGGATGAAAGGAACCTTCAAGAACATTTCTGGAAAGAAATTGGTCTGCTGTCATTTTTTTGAGAAAGCCTCGTTGGTGTTCAGCGCGAGAGCTATTGGGAGTATCGACAAGATCACGCCGCAGAGGTTGAGTTAGTGCCTTTTTTAAATTGTTTGATGCGGATCGTGCAGCAAGCGGCAGTAAGATAAGAAATAGGTGTTCATTTCAGTGTCTTGGTATGATTATCGTACGTGAAAAACTGCCTTATTTTACATTTAATTGCTTCTTAACTTTGTGCCCGCGTCAAACAATCTAAATTACGGTACTTGATGTGAAAGGTACTTGGAATTTGGAGATGTTTACGTCCAGAAAATCATTTTAGACGATTAGTAGTATTATGAAATGTAGACTTGAAACTCTATAAAATTATTGTACCTATAAATATTAAATTAGCTGTGACCAGAAAATTTAAAGTGCTTTATCCTATAGTCTAGTCAGCGTTAGATAATTTAATTCAACTGTGGGCGTCGCCAGACGAAAATATAGGATTAGAAGTAAAAAAATACTAATTATTACGATCTTTAATATCAAAATAACGAAGGATTATTATAATTTTGAGTAAACTAAGTATTAAATATTGTAATGCAATCATTTTTATGAGGATCATGTTCCTAATTATTTTTAGAGTAGGTACCTATCATACATTAACAAATTGTCTATCATGCGTGACATTTTATTTGACAAATTATTAGTCTTCACATTGCCTTGAACCCCAAGCTTGAACCATAAACTTTTACGCTGAAGAAGCTACTTTTAGCTCTCCTTCGATTTATAGGCGAATTCTAAATAAAAGTTCCAGTATATTCCATTGCTTAATTTATTTTTATGATGAGTTTGTTCATTCCACTGAAATAGTAGCAGCGTTGTACCTACTGAATTTCAGTGGCAGTTTTTCTTGTTATGAAATATTTGGCAACTTATAAAGTACGTCTGTCCCGCGGCACACAACTTTTATTGCGACTACCAGCCTCTCGAAACGATTCGCAGGAACTGCTGAGTTATTCATAGTTTTCGCGCTTCCAATCCCGGTAACTTTTCTTGTCCCGTCCCGGTCTCAATTGAGGCACGTGAAACAAAACAGGAACTTGCCGATTCAGAAGCCCGCTGCAATGAAGTTTCAGTTTAGCGTAACTTGCCTCAAACTGGGAGCGCAGACTCTCAGTTTGAGACAGGACTTTCGCTCAGATTCAGGTACCGCCCTAAATTCTATAAACTTCAGGCAATGAAAGATTCAGAGGAACCTGTACGACAACTAATGCAACTTGAATCTTGAATGTGAGGCGCTCTTTTTTGTTCTACATAGTTGAAACGTATCAAAGAATAGAATACTATGCAGGAGGCGAGTTTTAGAGGATATTTCTGATTATGGATTACATTATAAACTTAAATGACAATAGCACTAGTGAATAGGTATCTCCATATACTTTCATATGTAAAATCCTTGCTGACGATATTGCAAAGCGAACAGACAGGTATGATCATTCGCAAAATTAACAAAAATAAGAGTCATCGTTTTTTTATTCATGCAACATCAAATATTCGTAATAAATAATCTCTATGAACTCTAAAAATACCGCGTAGGGTTTTAAGCTAATAAAATACCAAAACTGCCAAAAGTATCTGAATAGGTAGAAAGTAAGCTTTTATTGCATCACTTCTTCCTAGATTTGCACCCTAGACTTTAGTTAGAGTTTCTCTTTCTCTCCTATTCCCAATTTAATCATAATTCGCTAATCTTACTTAGTCTACCTAAAATAAAGTGTAAGACAAATTTGAAAAGCAATATTTTCCGAATAGATTTTGTACGTGCTTTCAACGTGTCTTAACATTAATGAAAAAGCGACATTATTTTGTACAAATTACGTTTTTTTTTATCTAAAATGTCCGAACATTCTGTAAATGATAGTGTGTATGCAGGGAAGCCATAAGTCATGTGTTTCTGTTTTATTGTTTGCAAAACATATACGATAAAACATTGTTCGTAAAAGAATACGACAAGTAGATAGGTACATATTTAGTGATGAAATTCGCCGCACAGTTCAATATATTTAATCATTAAAAAATATATACAAAATCAACCATTATTTTATTTGAAAAGCACATCAACGTGACCCTCCCCACACACAGCTTCATTTACAGGATGCCACCACTATTTTTCCACATAATATTTTGTCTACCATTATACCTATTCAATACATTGGATATTATACTGTATTTTCTTAGATTATCTTTTCAGGATCAATAATGTTTAATTTGTTGGTTTATTCTATGATTCTAGACATATTATAAAATTTATTTGAAATAATTACATATGCTATATGTCAGGTGAGTGTTCTATCTATCTAAACAAGAGTAGCTGTATTTTCTTAATTGTATTATAGCCTATGATTATTTAATAGTATTCCGCATAATGTTTAGTTTATTATTCCAATTTCGGACCAAGTCGTAAGTTTGTTTTCATTTAGGAAATACATTAACACATAAAAATAATCTATTGGATGTGAGTCATCTAGTGATATTTAAAGTCTTATGCATTTCTCTTTCTAATGTATAAATAACGGACTATTATGAATAGGTAGTATGAAATTATCGTATATAAGTAGTCCAACAATAAATTAACTAAGAAATAAAGTTAAAATTAAACAATTAACCCTTCTCTAAACAGCGAAACCCTGACCATAGTTGTAACTATTGTAATTTTACCTACATTATGATTTCATAAGATTTCGTAAAGTACCGATTAAATGTAAAAAAAAACGCTTTGTTTCGTTATTTCATGACATTCATTTATACTGTTAATATTTTGAAGTAAATGTAGTAAGAATGTTTGTGAGAGGTGGTGGTAATTTATAAGAAGATCTTATTGTTTTTTTAATGGAAATTCGTATTGGAGTAATATCAAAATTAATAACTAATATTAAAATGGAACGCCAATTTTAATAAAATATATACTTACCTACTACCTACAATTTAAGTAAATTGTATATGTATGTATGTAATATTTCATCTGTATGATATTCTTGTATATACCTACATGATTTTAATGGTATTCATGGAAGTACCTACATTTTACTGATAGAGCAATGTAAAAAATAATCGCTCGACCATTAATGATTTTAATGTCTTTCTTTAAATTAAGACAGTGTTTTTTTAAATGGGTGTTTTTAAGAGTTTAAAATAATAAATGGTTTATTTTTGTTTGCGCCATGTGGTTGGAAGTCACAAATGAAATAGTTGGAAAATTAAAATATTTGTGCCAGATTGCTAGTTTTATTTATTGACACCTACTTTTACTAACCTAACTTAATAGATAGCCCGGTTTATTAGGTTTACCTAATTTATTTTATTTGTCTCACTTACCTTATTTGTGAACTGTTGTGGAGGTTATATTTTATTTAGCAACTCCATTGAAATCCCCTTAAAAGACGACAAGAAAGCACAACCTAAGGTTTAAGGAGCCGATTTTAAACGCCTGAATGTCACTTCGCAATCAAGTCGCTTCATGGTTTTAATTGAATTCTGTCCTGTAAGACAAGATTTTGGCTGATGTGGGCTTTTATGTTTAATAGTCTCTTTCTGTACCTACTAATCAAAAAGTTTAGCTCTTTAATTAATCCAACGTTTTAAAGAGGGACACACAGTTTAAATGTTTGTAAATAAATAATTTTGTGTAGATCAATCAGTAGATAATTATAATAATACAAATAATTCACAATTCGTGGAGACATACTGTTATCACTTTTCTTCAAGAGGAAATTGATCGCAAAGAAAGGATTATTATTAATTACCTATATAAAGTTAGTCTAGGGATCGTATCTTCTTTGAAGTGTAGATAACGGTGCACGTACAACAATGCACGTCCCACATATTTGATTCCATGTTAAAGACAAAAAATACAAGCTAATGTCAAACTTGTATTATAACGGTTTAATTTAAATAAAATGGATGCTAAAGTTGCGGCCAAGGGCGGTTTAAACATTTTATGTACTTCTAGCGCCATCTGTACAATGTTCCTCATACTTTCCAGTTCTTTCAGTGAGCTTAGCAGGTGTAAGAATAGAAGGTGGTTTGAAGAGATGATATTTTCGGCAACCTTCTACCATCGTACAGCTTTCCTTTTGAAGCAAGTTTGTCCTCATCTCTTTGACTTTAAAGGGGCCACATTCTTTCTCCCTAGAATGCTTAGGTTGTAGAATGAATGTTCCTTTGAATTGGTAATACGGTAGCAATACCCTTGCGTTCAGCATGAACATATTTATTATAACTGTAAAAATCCGTGTGGTGCCGGCTTAGAATAGCATCACACCATATCTCTCCCGTGGGTGTCGTAAAAAGCGAATACGGGATTTAAGAGTTAATGTGTATTGCAATTTTAGGCGACAGGCTAAGAAAACGCGTTCCAGCTGGAACTTCAAAGTATTCATGAAGCTGAAAAACTTTTTCTGAAGAAGGTTTGGAGTTAAACTTTCAGCTGCCCTTAAAAGTCGAAACCGAAGCAAGAACTTTTTGACAAGATACAATGTTCTTTTAGAATATTTATCCTATATGGATAAAAAATAATCTTGTAATGTATGTTTAATTAACAACTGTCATCATCACACACGATCGGTAATGTAAAATATTTGCAAGTATCTATGTGTCATACCTACCTATATTTATATGACGTGTGGTGCCGGGAATAGTATTACCGTATTTTCTTGTGGGTGTTGTAAGACGTGACTCTGGAATTTGAGAGTTGATGTGTACTGCAATTTTAGGTAACAGGCTGACAACCTGCCTCTATAGTGATACACAGTCTTCTGAATGAATCTAACTTTTGTCAGACGTGGTGTAAACGGCAATTAGCTCACTACAGTATGGAAATGAGAGCAGTTGCGCGCAAAATTAACGGAATTTTTAAGTTAACTTTTACTTGTTAACTGAGGTAGTAGGCGGTGGGCCTCAATTAGTTCACGATGGTCAGCTACTGAGAGCGATTGTGCGTGAAATTCAAAATACAATGAATTATTACAGTTTAACGGCTGCGATGGGTCTCACAGACCCACCAGGCATGCCAAAGGTTAATAGTCTCTTTCTGTACCTACTAATCAAAAAGTTTAGCTCTTTAATTAATACAACGTTTTAAATAGGGACATAGAGCTTATGTTTGTAAATAAATAATTTTGTGTAGATCAATCAGTAGATACTTAATTATAATAATACAAATAATTCACAATTCGCGGAGACATACTGTATATGACTTTTCTTCAAGAGAAAATTGATCGCAAAGAAAGGATAATTATAAATTACCTATTATCTTAAGTTAGTCTAGGGATCGTTTATTCTTTAAAGTGTAGATAACGATGCACGTACAACAATGCACGTCCCACTGATTTGATTTCATGTTATAGACAAAAATACAAGCTAATGTCAAACTTGTATTATAACGGTTTGATTAAAATACATTCAGGATGCTAAAGTTGCGGCCCAGGGTGGTTTCAACATTTTATGTAATTCCAGCGCCATCTGTATAATGATCCTCATACTTAGCAGTACTTTCAGTGAGCTTAGCAGGTGTAGGAATAGAAGGTGCTTTGAAAAGATGATATTTCAACAACCTTCTATCATCCATAGTCTAATAAAACATGGTCTTTCCTTCCCAGAGAAACACAAGTCAACGTCACTTAGTATTGCCACTTTATTTCAATAAAATACGTTATGGAGTAAATTCAATCTCAGAACAATGGGTTAAAATATTTCTTAATAATTTTATAATTTAGATTTACGTGTGTATTAACTTTAACTTTACAACAACACTTCAATTGTATTTATTAGTTAACAGTATCATAATGATTTACAAAAAACATCATAAGAGTGGGTAATTCTGGTAACCCACAAGCATGATGACGTAAACTTGTGTTGGTCACGTGGTTCACGAGTCTCGGAAAGAAATACCAGGCGGAGTATCTTATTATACCATGCTATCATCGTACGGATTTCTTTTGGAATCAAGTTTGTCCTCACCCCTTTGACCCTAAAGGTTCCACATTCTTTCTCCTTAGAATGCTTAGGTTGTAGAATGAATGTTCCTTTGAATTGCCAATACGGTAGCAATACCTTTGCGTTCAGCATGAACATATATTTTATAACTGTTAAAATCCGTGTGGTGCCGGCTTAGAATATAGCATCACACCATATCTTTCACGTGGGTGTCGTAAGAAGCGACTACGGGATTTGAGAGTTAGTGTGTATTGCAATTTTAGGCGACAGGCTATGAAAACGTGTTCCAGCTGGAACTTCAAAGTATTCATGAAGCTGAAAATCTTTTTCTGAAGAAGGTTTGGAGTTTCCCTTAAAAGTCGAAACCGAAGCAAGAAATTTTTGACAAGATACGATGTTCTTTTAGAATATTTCTCCTATATGAATAAAAAATAATCTTGTAATGTTATGTTTAACACTGATTTAACAACTATCATCACACACGATCGGTAATGTAAAATATTTGCAAGTAGGTATCTATGTGTCATTTTACCTATTTTTATATGACGTGTAATGCCGGCTAAGAAATAGTATTACCATATTTTCCCGTGGGGTGGTAAGAAGTGACTCAGGAATTTGAGAGTTGATGTGTACTGCAATTTTAGGTAACAGGCTGACAACCTGCCTCTATAGTGATACACAGTCTTCTGAATGAATCTAACTTTTGTCAGACGTGGTGTAAACGGCCGTTTTACAGCCATTCACGCTTTTCCTTAGGATACAGGCGAGACATATGTTATCCTACTAATATTATAAAGGCGGATGTTTGTGTGTGTGTTTGTTACGGCATCACGCAAAAACGGCTGATTAGATTGACATGAAACTTTGCAGAAATATAAAAGGACATCTGGAATAACACATAGGATACTTTTTACCACGGAAAAATGTCTCATTCCCACGGGATCACGCATTTTCCAATATTTTTGAAATAGGTGGCGTGACTGAGCCGATTCGCGTTTTAAACGTTTTCGCCGAAAACTAACAGCGACATCTCTTGGCGAATAAAGGTTGCAGTGGGTGAAACCGCTGACGGGCAGCTAGTGTTATTATAATATTCACCTTATCAGGCAATTATAAATCGGTAACGGTTTGGTCAGGTTGCTAATACTATTGTAGCTATTACATATTTAGTGAGGATTTTTATACATACCGCACCGCACAGTAATACTTATACATCCAGTTCTATGATGAAATTATACTTAAAATAAAACCAATAGTATTTAATATATATTATTTATATAATATTCGTGAATCTTTTACACGGGTGTATTATTAAATAATTCCTTTATTAACACACAACAAATATTTTAACATACAATCATGGAATATAGCTAGTTTGATTATCAATCTTTCGAACAATCCAGAATGTTTGTGACGAAAATACAAGAATGCATAACTTATTCTTTTTATATAAATAATTATATTCTTCTTCACCTTTAAACTAATATATAAAAATGCAGTGTGAGAAAATAAATGCTAAGGTCAGGTGTGTTTCGCTAAACATATTCTACATAAAGCCCTCCTAAGATATGCCTCTTCGCGCCTTCTACTCGACTTACACACATTGCTAGTATAAGAAAACTCTACTGTTACAATTCTTTTACTCGGATATTTTATATTAATACATATCTTTCTCATGCAGAGGTAATTCTCAATAACAGTTGGTCGAGTTGTTAATTGATTTCGTCCAAATCCAAATTGACTTAATATATAAATTTTCAGATCCAATTTAAGCTAAAGTTCAGCAAATAAGCTTTAAGAGCTTAAACCAGAGGAATCATAACATGCATACGTGGTTCCAGTATATAGACTCGATAATATTATGATTTGTAGTTTATTTATATTCGTAAATTTGGCGTCATAAGTATTTTCATAATTATCTTTCATATCATAAGTACGAGAACGATGAGATTTTTAGGTATTTGTATATGAAGAAGCATTTATGATTGAACGAGAAAAACGTTCAAATTAGAATAACATTGAAATTGTGTACGTATTTTTGTTTATATAATCTTCTTAAGTCTGTCTTTCCGTAAGTAAGTATTATTCTAACGATTATACACGTTATAAACTAGAAATAATAATGTGCTCACGTTTAACGTAATATGATATAAATCGTATTGTCTATGTCATCTACAAATACACTATTTGTAATCTACGTTTCCCTGGACTCATCAATAACAAGTAAGGTAGTAGAAAGGTATGAAATATTATCGCTGGCTTCTAAAATATAAGATATTAGAATTGATTATTTATTTTTAGACTATAAATTACATTATAATGATTTTTCTTACAATTGTGTTGTTTTTCTTTAATTATCCTGTGTTTTCCCTTGTGTACAACAAACTGTTAAATAAATACAAAAAATATCAATCTGAGACAAAAATAGTAAAAAAGCAGGCGCAGTTTATGTTAAAAATTGTTTTTGATGAGTCCTGACAACGTCAAATTTCAGACAAAGCAACGAATGAAACTCAATATTAGTCACAAAGTCTTAATCTAACAATTGTGATTAAATAAACACCTATAGTTAAATATTAACATAGCACAATTAGGTAACAAGAATACAAACAGATTTATATGTACGTAGATATATAATACTATACAGTTGTTTATTTATACACTGGTAAACGTATTTACAAACACTAGTAGAAAATACCTGATTTTTAAACGTTGATTTTGCAGGCCATGTTAACCATAGCTTCAACATTATTATTACGCCAATGTAACAAAGTCAACATTTAGGTTCTAATTTTACTAATATATATTTGAAGCAACAATTTCATATTACGATTAAAATTCCACTATGAAAAAAGCTACGACAAACCAAGTAAAATTACATAATTATTTAAGAGAGAAGAAACAATTAATTAAATCAAGCAAATCTAAAATTTTACATTTGCAACAAGAAATTAAATAGTAAATCACTAAATTATTAAATACAAAACAAAATCAAACAGAATAATAGTATTCTAATATTAATTTCCAATAAATTCATTAAAGACAAAAATATTAACAACTATTAGAAGTCAGATCCCTACTCCAGCCCGCAATATACACATAAGTATAGCTACCTAACACCTATAAAATTAATAACACTAATACATGTTCTTATTTGTATTGTTACATTTGTTACACAAGTTTAACAATTTAGAAAACATCGCATTCGTTTGAAAATCAATGGTGACATAATATTTTTTCGTAAATAGCAATTCCATGCAATAATATTAGGTAATAATATTATTGTTGGGGTTTAACAATAATGAAGCACACAAATATTCACCTATACTAACAAATTCGTATAAAATAAAGAAGTGCAAAGAAACATTCACACGAGTAGAGTAAGTATTAGAGTTTCGTTCCTCGATCGTGTGCAAGCGGTGTCAGTGTTTCTGTTACGTCATCCTTGACCACTGTCGGTTTTATGTGATTGGCCTATAGATTGGTGTAGTTGAGGGAGCAGTGTATGTGGTATATTAACAGTTGCAGTTGGCGGCGGGGTTGGCCTGTGGTTGGTCGGTGAGCCTCTGGCCGCGAGCGCCCCCTGCCAGCATAGCCGGCTCAGAGTCCAGGCTCTCTGACATCTTATCGCAGATAATGTCCACTAGGCGCTCGAATACAGCCTGAAATATTACAATAATAATTATAATAAGATCTATGACACATGCTTAATGCTTAATTTGGAACCGCCAAATTAAATACGTCATATCTCTTAACAAAAATGAATGTAGGTATGTCAATTTTCAAGCTAGGTAAGTATGCTTTCAAATTATATGGTTTCAGTTACTGTGATTTGCATCCTCATCTAAATTCCTATTGGTGATTTCGATTGCGTATCAACTTTGTCTGCATTTACCTCTTTCAATTTCAACGACCAAAGCTATTATGCTTCCTGCAAATTATGTATAACTTTCTGTACTTCTTCTCTAGTGAACTATGGATCAAAGTTTGCATCTTGTCTTACCTTGACATTGATGTTCTCTTTAGCGCTCGTCTCGTAGAACTCAACTCCAAGTTGTTCAGCCAGCTGACGACCACGTTCAGCGCTCACCACCCTCTCTTCTTCCATGTCGCACTTGTTACCAACCAAGATGACTTGCGCGTTGTCCCAAGAATATGTCTTGATTTGTGTTACCCTGGAAATTGAATTTATTTTCAAAGAATTGTCATATTTCATAACTATTAATAGATGTTATTTGCCTTTAAACAAAATCATTTTAAAAACATTTATTAAGACGGTAACTCCCATTTATAAAGACATTAAAGACATGATGAGCATTTATAAAATCCTCAAATACTTATACAGGATGAACCAAACAGTGACACAAAAGGACAAAATAAAAGGTATATTCAGAAACTACGGAAAATTGCGGAACATACATGGGGGTGATTCGGATACCCTTAAGTATAAGGTACTTAAATTTTGTCCTTTGGCGCCACTGTGTGGTTCATTCAGTATTTTGTTAGTATTGTCTAAGAGAAAAATATTAAATTTAATACCAGTCTTGCACGCTGTTGAAACTCTCCTCGTTGGTGATATCATACATGAGGATGAAGCCCATTGCGCCTCTGTAGTAAGCTGTCGTTATGGTGCGGTAGCGCTCCTGTCCAGCCGTGTCCTGAAAAGTAAATAGATAAGAATTGTGTAGAAACTTCTCCAAAAACCAATTGACTAATTTACGAATAAGTACCTACTGGTATGAGCCTTTTTTGTAGCTGTAACGTAGTACCTACTATAATAACAATAATATGTACCAATTTTCCGTGTGTTATTTAAATTACTTTTATGACTTTTGAGGATTAAAAATTTTAATGACACCCATTACGTAGAATGAATGGGATATCTCAATAAAAACTATTTTTGTATCAACTTGAGGTTTATATAATAGATTTTAATTTTGATCTAGGGTCAACACTAAATATGCAGTAAAAATAGTTGTACCTACTTCCTATTCATAAAATTTTAAATGAAGTCAAAACTAGTGTCAATCTCATATAGCCTTTTTCAGATTCAAATCAAGGACATTGGCTTGTGAAAACGGGCGCAATTTTCAGACTGATTGATGAATGGGCTGCCACTCCACAACATTGGCTGTTTTCCAGTGATCTATGGCTTATAGTATTTCTCCATTATCCTTTTTACACAAAAATTATGTATGGTACGTAGTAAGTACATTTTCCAACAGTACCGAAAATAGTAAGAAAAGATTTACAATAATAAATAGTGATGCTTCATTATACGATATTGCCAAAAATCTATAAGCATACATAGTAGATCTATGCGTATAGATCTAAATGCTTACCCATATCTGAAGTTTGACACGTTTATCGTGACGGAAAACTGTCTTCACTTTAAAATCGATGCCGACGGTCGACACGAACGCAGACGTGAATGAGTCATCTGCGTAGCGGAAGAGGAAACTGAAAATGAGAATGAGTTGTTATATGACAATATAAGTACAACCGCAGGTAAAGACATAAGAAAGTAACAAGAAGGTGAAATAGAACACTGTAAATAAAGGATTGTTGGTAAGAGTTCTATATATGTTTAAAAAGTGAAAAATGTACAGAGCGCTCAAAAATAAATTATAATACATCGCATAAAAATGGAAAGACTAAATCTGTAACATTCTATAAGAATGAAAGGGTTGTATATAGGTAACAAAGGTGCGGTTGCGGTCGTAGCAACGTGAATTTTATGAGCTTTTTATAGACAGACAGTTAATAGGCAGAGATAGACAGTTAAGAGGCAGGCTCACATTAACGCCAGAGTATAGACTTTACAAGTACTTGAAAGAGACTGTGACTTCGTAAAAATAATGATCTTGTAAAGAATACCTAGTAGAGTAGACAAAAATTAATAGCATTTTCGGCATTTTACCACTGACCAGACTCTAATCTTGCTGTAGTGTAAAACGTATGTGATGCGCATACAAATATTTTTTTAAGCGAAAATGTAATTTAAACTTAAGAATATGTGATACATAATTTGAGTGTGATATATATCGCCAAGGAAACGACATGTTACACCCTATAACATAGTTATAAACCACCTTTAACTCCCAATAGACCTCTAGCATGATTGTGTAACGACCGTTAAATTATATTTCCACGTTTCCAATTTCAAGTTTGTAAAATTAGCTCTATAGTTTGACTAGTTTCCATTTTGTTAGACCTACTTTGTTTCCTGCATCCGTATCCACGTGCAGACCTACTTACCTAGTTTTTCCAACTGAACTGTTGCCTATGATGAGCAACTTGAACATGTAATCAAAGTTTTGGTCTGCCGCATCTTTCTGCCACTTCGGGTCGCCGCCGCCAGCCATCTGAGAAAAGAAAAAAAATGTTTATTTCATATTTGGCTGAGACTTACACCTAAAATTATTCATAAGCTGATTCTTCAACGAACTCGAAAATATTTTTAATCTCAGATTCGTGAGGCTTCCTTTGAAACATTAATCCCTCGGGATTTCCTTTTGTCAATCTAGAGATCAAATTTTTTATTTAGGTACACGTTGTTTACTGGTAGGTATTTGCTTGCTTCTTTATATTTACCTAATTTTGTTTCAAAGAATGTAGCATCATTTTTAAATTTACGTACGTGTGAAAAAGTTTTCTTGAAATTAACAATTATTGTTATTTTTTGCTATTTAACTAGACGTCATTTAAACTTTTACAGGTAAAACAAAAAATATAATAATTAAAAATGTAATATTCTAAATGCCTGCACCTCTTCCTCCAAAGTATAAGGCGGGATTTCATCTTGTTTATCAGCCATTGCTACACCATTATTCACAAATTCACTAGTATCACCTATGATCAGCACTTTATCAAAAATACCACTAATGCACTAAACAAAGTGCTCTCAAAGTCTTGTTCACACTGAAACTGAACTTTACCGCATTGTATTAACTAACAAATAAGCCCACATAGTAACCCTATAGATAACAGCTAACGTTTATCACCGCAGTGATGGATAAAACCAATATAGCCTTTGTAATGTGATTGACACGGACCATTTTTGTTTGCCAGTGAAATAGAAAATTTATGCGCCACAGTGAAACTAAACGGTTATAGATAATGCTACCGTGACGTCACATCCTACACGATACATTTGTACTGAACCATAACAGCAACTGTCGGTGTTTTTGAGTCTTTGCCCTATCTCTCCTGCCTAATGTTTTCTTACGTGGTTGATTATAATATTTTAGTGCATAGGAAACTAAGAGAAACCATAGAGAGAAGGTATCATAGTCGGATCATGGAACGATTGTTACGATTTTTAATTGGTAAAAATACTTGCGAATACATTAATTTAGACTGTAGTAAATTAAAAATATGACGTCATCATCTTTCTGCCCTTATCCCAATTATAAAAATATGACGTATACAGGTTAAAATGTTTCTTGAAAACGTATACCTAACTATATATACCTACCTAGACAAATATGTTTCACCATCCATAATATGTCATATTTTCATCCTATTGACAAGTATGCCATATTTTGTGTCTAATGTTTCAATATAAATGAAGCAGATATATTCTGCGGTGTAATGGATTTTTTATATTTTTTGTTGTGTTTTTAGAATCAGTAACTTGTCTTAAGTTGCTTTATATTTTCATTATAATCATAAAATTACGGAAGGGTAGAAAAAAACGGGTCGAAATACTTATAACATAAAAGGACAGCTGTTTGAGCAACTTCTCTTGAAACCCACTGAAATTGCCTAAGTGACCCATATACGCTTTATCATTACAGGCGAATTCAATTTTAAAAATACCCTGGTTTTAATAAGAGATGCTTCATAATGTGTGTGTAATGCAATATCTTCATATAATCACTTTTAGACTTCGCCCTTTGCTTGAAGATGTACATGAAATAGCGTTGCTTGAGGCGTAGGCGTGTTGCCTACTTGTTTTTGCTCCGCTCATTTGTATCAAATAAGAGCAAACGCGTGGGAGGGATCACTAGAAACGTCTAACAAAATGAAATATATCTTGATATTTAATTTTCCATTGTGACGGTTTACCTTATTGTTAGAAGAAAATGGCGTGACGTTAGATTAGACCCATGTTACGAATACCTTTTCCAAATAAGCATGACGTTTATGCAAAGGGAATAAACTATTATTATTAAGATTAGCAGTAGTAAATACTTTTAAATTGAGCAATACGAAATTACGAATACACGAAATGCGGTTAAATATTGGGACCAAATAAATACATTCGATAATGCCTTGCTTGACTGTAGTTGCAGTAAAAGCATGCATTATGATTACGTTAGCTAACTGCAGGTACATGGCATGCAGCGTTGTAATTATCCATGTTTTAATACTCTACAAAATTTTACTACATAGAAGCTAGGTACTAAACCAACTTTCACCTACAGTGGCAGTTCTGCAGCTGAGCCTTAATTCACAACTTAGTTTAAATTATAAACTGAGAAAAGATGCTTTTCATGTCTAGAATTTAGCTAAATTTTCTGTCAGGTTATTGTTATTATTATGTTATGCATATTCGTAAAATATAGTTATTTAGTGAACACTTAACTATGTACAAACCTTTTATCTGTATTCCTGCGGACAATCAGTGAGGGGGCGACAGAATATCACTTGATATTTATTTTTTATCGTCCGAATGATTTTAGCGTTGTTCTGTTACAGTGTGTATCTCCGTCCTTATCACGTCCACTGAAATCCAACAGGAGGGAGTAGCACAGTTCCAACCGTTTATCGATTTCTCGTAGATATTTAGCAGACTTTACAACACCTGAACCGCTCGACAAAATTCCCTACAACTTCATTTGTAATGCACGCCAGCCACAATGTCACTGCTACTGTCGATTCGCATATAAAATCGATAGTTCGGTAGTTATTTCGTAATCAAAACCCACGTATACTTTCTCACATGAAATAACTGAAAGGATTCTCTACTTAGCTGTTTGTTTAACTGCACGAAATTTTACCGAATTTTCATTCTTTCTATAAAGAATCTAGTTTAAAGAAAAAATCACAATATTAGATGAATGATGAGCAGTGTTTCGCGCTCACAGCTGTTACGTGCTGCAAACTTCCACTCATAGTGCCATGGGGAGTGGGATGGAAATTCAAGATGGCGGACAGGATGCGCGCGCAACCACTCCGTACTCCCTGTCAAACTCACCACCCAACTTATCTGGAGTAGCGCTCAAACATAAAACAAGTTTTATCTCTATTGGCGATAACATTTGATTAGGCGTACTTACTAGCAGAAAAAAAAGTACAACATGTTAAGCTGGTATACGCTTAGACTATTTACTTAATGTAAAATTTCTAAATACCCATTTATAATGACTTAATTTTAAATAGAGTTGATCAGTCGAGCAACATATCTCACAACAGGTCATGAGAATCTGCACAATGTGAACCTTGTGTTAAAGAATATATAATTTTACATAAAATCCACGGGACCCTGAGGCTCTATTTATAGAAGATGTCATCTCAGAGCCACTCATATCCTTAAGGATTTAGTTGAAACTGTCCCTACCTTATAATTTTCTCATTATTACCTACCTGTATAGGTAAATACATTACTAATAAAATACTATACTTACTCAGAACAAAATTAAAAGACGTCTTCTTATTTTAATTTGTTATAATTGTTATGAATGAAAGATAAAAAATCATGTTTCTCAATTTTATCATGGAAACATACCTAAACATAACTTTCTTTATATTTTTCATGTTTTTCCTCTATTAGTACCCGGGACAGAAGTACACGTAGAGCCCTGGTTCCTCATTATAGAGGCCCTTGGACCGTGTGTTAAGGCAGGGCCTCTAGCCTTGACCCTACGACCTACTTCCAAGTCCGTCATGCGCTGAGCTAGACCTAATATTTCTTGCACTACAAAGCATTACTTTATTGGAGCAATATAATTTGCATTGACGTCTTTGATTAGATTCTCAATGGTATAATTGAATTTAATCAGAGCGAAATACGACTCAATAAAGGATTTGTAATAGAACAAGTCCACTAATATCGCGTCATGTTCCACATTTGAATTTTGTAACTTTTAAAATGGCAAGGTACGATTAATAAAACATGCTAAAATGATTAATTCCCAAAAAGATATGTGTCATTTTTCTTTTATAAACAGTAGTATAAAATATTTAATAACTTAAAAAATAAGTGAAGATATTTTAAAAAGCTGCAGCAGTTAATGACCAGAATAAAAAAAAAATCTAAGTGGCGGTTGCATTTCAGTTTGGTTACATTAGCATTTGAGAATAATATTAAATTTGAAAACAATGGCTATATAAAAGCATGAACCTAGAATCTGTACAGCCAAAACAAAGGTAAAGCGTCCAGAACTTTAGCATCAACGACATCTAATACCACATCTTCAAATTTCTAATACCATACTGCAGTATGTTTCAAAATCGCACCTTACCTAGAAATGGAATGTAAAGTTCTTCGGGAAAAAAAACTTCCACGTTTTTCCACAGATGGCGTTAAACAATTTTATGTAGGTATTCGTAGTCTGAAGCATGTAGTTACTACGTGTTCTAAGCTACGTTGGTTGACCAGACCATAGTGGATACGCCTTGTCAGTGGATACGTGAAATGAAGATGCAGGACATCCGTTGAATCTAGTTTATTATAATTAAAAAGAAATGTAGGTAATAATTTGGTGGTGCGCGCGACACGAGTGAGCGGCGCGAGGTCAGGATTAGCACAGGCCGCGGCGGCGGCGGCGGCGATCAAGGGGAACGCACGGGGCGCGGGGTGCGCGGGCCTTCCTCGTAGGTGTAGTCCTCAACATGCTGCGGGCCTTGAAGCATCCTGATGATTCAAAATTGGCAGTGGCACCAGCCTGTTGAAGGCGCGTCTCATCATTCCGTTTGGTGTTCTGAGGTCCACGACTCTTGTTATGCCGTCAGAGCCAGGGTGAAGTTCGATGATTCGTCCAAGGAGCCATCGTGCAGGCGGCAAGCGGTCATCTTTGACTATAACTAGTTGACCAATTTGAAAGCGTTCTCCAGATTGAGAGCGCCATTTCCTTCTTTGCTGCAGATCTGAAACGTATTCCTTATAATATCGTTTCCAAAAATGTGCCTTCAGGCATTGCACTCGTCTGTATCTAGGCAGACTAGGTATCGCTGGCGGCGGGACGTCATCAGTCTGTGGATTGGGCAACATGGTGAGAGAACGTCCGATTAAAAAGTGAGCAGGGGTGAGAGCTACAAAGTCAGATGGGTCTGATGACATAGGGGTAAGTGGCCTAGAGTTCAGTATTGCCTCCACCTGAACTAATACAGTAAGCATTTCCTCATAGGTCAAGTTGGCGTAACCGAGAACGCGTTTGAGATGATGTTTTACTGATTTAATCGATCCCTCTGCTAAACCATTAAAGTGTGGGCTATAAGCTGGGGCAAATTTAAATGTTATATTCTGTTCAGTCGCATAAGAAGATATTTCATTCGAATTAGACTTTAGGAACTTAGAAAGTTCATTAGAAGCGCCTACAAAGTTCTTTCCATTGTCGGAAAAAATCGTCCTAGGCTTACCTCGGCGAGCGATGAATCGTTCGAGAGCAGCAATGTAACAGGTAGAACTTAGCTCTGTGACAAGCTCTATGTGTACTGCTCGAACTGCCAAACATACAAATACACATATGTATGCCTTTATCAAAGTACAGCCTCTTCCTTTTTTGTTCGCTATTAGGATTGGTCCGGCGTAGTCGCACGAGGAATTATAAAATGGGTATTCACCTTGTAATCTCTCTGATGGAAGATTGCCTAGCATAGGTTGAATTGTTTTGCCAGAAAATCTGCAACATGTGACGCAATTACGTACAGTCTTTCGTGCTAAATTACGACCACCTATGACCCAAAACCTTTGTCTAATTGTAGTCAGTAACAGCTGAGGTCCTGCGTGTAACAAGGTTTTGTGGTATTTTTCGAATAACAGTTGTGTGTAGTGATGTTTTGCGTGTAACAAGATCGGATGTTTTGTATCGTAATCGTAGTTACTGTTTTTCAGTCTACCCCCAACACGAATGAGACCGGTATCATTTTGAATGAATGGGGTCAATGACAACAAACAGTCCTTTGAGGTCAATGACCTTTTGTTTATCAATGTGTTGTATTGGTCTGGAAACATTTCCGTTTGTGTGAGACGACATAATGTATAGGTAGATGTGTTTAGCTCATTAGTTGTCAAGAAACCAGTGGTTTTCTCGTTAGGACGGCGACAATTACGAATAAATCTTTGCATGTAAGCTAGTACACGCTGCAGTTTCGTTACTGATGAAAATTTAGATATGAAATCATTAGTAAAATTGTCGTCGACGGTAACGTGGCATTGCACCTTAGTCTCAGGTAGGTCTGGATAGAAGTGTGTCGGTTGTGTAGGTATTTGAATACTCTGACGATGTAAAAATTCTGGACCAGAGTACCAAAGTGTGCTGTTATGCAACTGTTGTGGGTTGAGGCCCCGTGACCCTATGTCAGCGGGGTTCAAATTAGTAGGGACATGGTTCCACGGAGAGTTTTCTGTAATTTCTGTAATTTTATTAATTCTGTTATGAACAAATTGTTTAAGTTTTGATTTAGACATTTTTAGCCATCCAAGAACTATCGTGGAATCAGTCCAGTATGTAGTGGATATCTCCCCATTGAAACGCAACGAAGATTTGACCTTTTGTGTTAACTGTGCAGCTAAGACAGCTCCGCAAAGCTCTAACCTGGGTATGGTCATGTTACGTTTGAATGGAGCGATACGTGATTTTGCTATGAGTAGCTGAACCTTGACCTCACCAGTAGTAGAGATGCTGCGTACGTATACGCAGGCAGCATATGCATGAATACTTGCATCGCAAAAAGTATGTAGCTCGACGTGCATTGGATTATCGCATAGGATGCGTCGAGGAATTTGAATGGTCTCAAGGTCAGGTAAGTAGGTAAGTATTTTATTCCACTGCTTAAGTAGGTCAGTAGGCAGCTCATCATCCCATGATATTTTTGTTGACCAAAGTTTCTGTAAAATTAATTTAGCTTGTAACAAGCATGGGTTGATGAGTCCTAATGGGTCAAATATTTGTGCAATTGTGGAAAGAATGGATCGTTTAGTATGTTTTGTGTTACTGTTTGTAGGTATGTATGAAAATAGCAATTCGTCCTTTTTGCAATTCCAATTAATACCTAATATTTTTGTAATTTCCTCCTTATCTAATATTAGTAAGGGATCATTGCTGTTTTCATTATGAATGTTGTGTAAAAGTGACGCATTGTTTGATCGCCATTTACGTAGGTGAAAGTGTGCACCCTGTAGTTCGTGAATTACGCCCTTGCAAGTACTGACGAGATCTGATAAGGAGTCACTTCCTGTTACCAGGTCGTCCATATAAAAATCATGAAGTATGACGTTACCTACTGTTTTGTTTACGCAATCATGTCCTAACTGGGCAAGACACCGTGTTGCTAGGTATGGAGCGGAGGCTGTTCCGTAGGTAACTGTGTTCAGTTTGTAAATTTTAATTTGTTGTGTAAGGCATGAGCGCCAGAAAATTTGTTGTAAATTCCTTTGTGATTCATTAATTAATATTTGTCGGTACATTTTTTCAATATCTGAAGTTACAACAAACTTATGCTGGCGAAAGCGTATGAGTATGTTAATGAGGTCATCTTGTATAGTAGGACCTATTAGTTGTAAATCATTGAGTGAGAAGCCGGAAGTAGTGCGTGCCGAGGCATCGAACACTGTTCGCAGCTTTGTTGTGAGACTACTCTCACGTAAAACGCCATGATGTGGTAAAAAATAAGAGATTTCATCCTTGTTGAATGTTGTGTTTTCTGACATGTGTCCTAATTGAATGTATTCGTCTATGAACTCATGGTATTTGTGCTGAAAAACTGAATCTCGGCTGAATCTGCGCTCGAGAGCTAAATACCTAGCCAAAGCGAGGTCGTATGAGTCACCTAACTGCGTAGGGGACTGTTTGAATGGGATGTTGACAACAAACCTGCCATCGTCCTGGCGAATGGTTGTGTTAGCAAAAATCTTTTCACACTCGTGATCATCTTTTGTGAACTGATGAGTGTCATTAATAGTTTCATATTCAAAGTAGCGATCTAATTTGACCTGTAGGTCTGAATCTGAATGACTCAAAAAATGGCAATATGATATATTGCATGGATCGACCTTAAATGTGTGTGAGTTAGTAATGTTTGTGTTGTAGGTATCGAGTGGTGTCGATAAATGATTTGATTGACTTGTAGGTAGGTACATCTGTGGCGATGGCGATGTATCATTGTGTGGATGGCACGTCGGATTGTTTGGATCGCGGGTGCCATTGTATGAGTGAGCATGTTTGCCCGATTCGAGCGCCTGTGGTGACGAACGAATGTATGATTGACAAGATTGATTGACTGGATCATATCTGTCGTTTGACGTCTGCCGTAGCGACGAATGACTTGATGTTTGACAAGACTGGTTGACTTGACCATGTCCGCCAGTTGTGTGAATGAGGTGCGTCTGCCGTAGCGACGCAGGATCGGATGAGTGACAAGCTTGATTGCCTGAATGATTGGGTATGAATGATTTATTTTTGATTGATTGATTTGATTGTTGTGAATGAATGGCGCCTGATACTAGCCAGCCGAGCTTGGTGGCATTGAGTATAGGCTTTTTCGGACCTAGGGGAATGTGCTTATACTCTAGGACCTCCCAAAAGATGTCAGCACTGAGCAACATCTGCACCTCAGACGGTGTATCGTAATCGGGATCCGCGAGGTGTATGTGTGGTGGGATTTCGAATGTGCATTTAATTTTATGATTCGGTACTAGTTCTGTGATTCGAGGAACTATGGAGCAATCTATTTTTCTGATATAGCCGCTGTTTGATAGTGATGAAATGGTTACATCACATCGCTTTGTGACATGTGACGCTTGGTTGTTTAAACCTTGAACCGAAATTGAAGTTCTAACTGTAGGCAAGCGCAATTGTGTTTGCAATTCTTCGGTTATGAAGCTAGAAGTGCTTGCATTGTCTAGTAGAACCCTAACTGTGTGTATCTTACCATGGCAGTCGGCAACACCTATCAGTGCCGTCGACAGTAAAATTTGATTGTGACTCATGGAAGATAATGTGAGAGTATTTGACTGTGTATGTGTGTCTGGTTGTGATACTTGCGATTGATTATTGTGTGAATCTGATGCTGCTAGTACAACACATTCCTTTTCAGATGGCTTATGTAGGTAGGTATTATGCATTTTAGAGCAGCCTTCTACCTTGCACGGGCCCAGTGTACAGTTCGACACATCGTGATCTGCCTTACGTAGACAGTTCACACAAAGACGCAATGCCTTTACCTTTTCAAACCGTTTTTCAACTGGCATGGATTTGAACCGGTAACATTGGTATAACGGGTGGCTACTACCTTTGCAACCTAGAAGGCATGCGAATCGTGATGATGATGACTGTGGCAAATTATGATGGTTAGTTATGAATGTTTTTGGGCGAGTGTGCGTAATGTCGCTGTGTCTGCGAAGTGGAATGTGTTGTGTTTGTTGTTTCGAGCGACTACCTTCCATAGTTTCTAGTAAATCGGAACGTCCTTTCAAAAAGTCCAAAAATGATTGATCTTATAGACACAATCAACAAAAACTTACGTTCCCTCAAATCACTTAATCTACCTACAGAACACTGGGACGTATTGATCATTTACATGGTTGCTAGTAAATCGGAACGTCCTTTCAAAAAGTCCAAAAATGATTGAAGAGTTGGAAGCTCAGATTCTTTTAATTTATTTCGCGTTTCCTCCCACTCGCGAGCTGTGACAGAGTCCAGTTTACTAGCAACCATGTAAATGATCAATACGTCCCAGTGTTCTGTAGGTAGATTAAGTGATTTGAGGGAACGTAAGTTTTTGTTGATTGTGTCTATAAGATTACGCAACGCAACAGATGACTCTCGTGTGATAGGTTCGATACTAAACAATGAATGAATGTGATTATTGATAAGTAACCGGTTATTGTTATAACGGTCGCATAACAACTTCCAGGCGATCTCGTAGTTGTCGTCTGAAAGTTCCATTGATTGAATGACAAGTAAAGCACTATCTTTCAGTGATGCTCTGAGATAATGAAATTTATGAATGTTTGGAATATGTTTGTTGTTATGAATGATGGATAAGTATGTGTCGCGATACCCCAACCAATCCTGATAGCGGCCTGAGAATGTAGGTAAGTGTATAGTTGGCAGCTTGAGTGCACTCCCACCTAGTATGTCGTGTTTACAACCTTTGACCGAGGAGTCATCGCCCGCCGAGGAGCCGCCGTCGGCGTCGTCGCTCAGCAGCTCGTCAGCCTCGGCCAGGGCCTTGAAGTAGTCTGATTCGAATGAAGATCTCTCTGTGATCTCATCACCTGGAATTTCGCATAAAGATTCTATGTCAGTTTGTACACTGTCAAAATCGTTATAAATTTCCTTGAATTTTTCTAAACGTGTAGACAGCTCGCGTCTTTGCACGTTAGTTAAAACAGTAGTACCCGAAATAAGCTCCAAAAATTGTTTAAATATGGTAAGCTTTGCCTTAAATGTGCTCCTAGCTCTCTTAAGTTGAACTATGTCCATTTTGTGATATTTTGAAAACTTGAAACAGTTAAAAAAATAAGCAAATTGTGTGCACTTACAAGATTGTACTGAAATAAAAATTAATTAGGCACATAAAAAGTTGCAATGAGCGAATAGGTATGATTTGTAAAGTAACTAATGGAATGATACTTAAATGGTTTAGCTGGAGGTCGAAAGTAAGCAGTAAAGCGCGTGAATTGCAAGCAAAGCACAGCGCAAGTAGGTAGGCAGCAAGCGGCAGTGCGCGAGCGCTATGACGTAACGCTAACGGTTCCCGGTCAGGCAGGGCGTGGCACCACACTGTCTAGCGGCGTAGCGGTAACTACCCTGCCACGCGCGAACAAAGCACTGGAATGGATAAGATAAAAACCAAGCTTAATACCTATGAGGCTATGCAACTATAGCAGCACAAATGTAGGCAATGTAATAGAAAACTAGGACACTGAAAATTAAATGCGGAAATATTATCGCAAATCAAAAATAACTATAAAATTACGTATATGAATAACGCAATGTATTGCGTAATGCGAGACAAATGCTGGCAATTAAAAGCCGTGCAAAAATAGGCAGTGAGAATGGGTAACTATGTAGATAAATAGGTGATTAGAGTGGTGATTAGGTGGGTAGGTAGGTTGAATGACCTCAATACACAAGATTGGGTAAATAAAAGGTTTGAGAATAATTCAAAGTTATTGAATAGCTTTGAATTGTACGTGAATAAGTACTTAGTAATGATTTATGGGCCAAATTGGCAAAGTAGGTAGGGTATCTGACTTGAAAAGTTGTGGAAAAGGGGGTTAAATCGGAACGAACTCACTGTAGGTAAGTATGCCCTTTCCCTGATGTGATGCGATTGATGAAGCTGGTGGTGCTAATCCCGATCTTCGAATGCTTGATTGGATTTTCTTGATTCTTTGTCTTGAAATCATTTGACTATTCTAGTCAGTTTTGATGAAATTGATGTTTCTGAAGTTCACGTTACCCTGACGATCTTCCAGTATAATGTAATGTAACTGCAACAACTGCTCCAGAAAGACACGAAGTAGGCTGAGGTAGTCGAAGCGGCGCACGCGGTACCAAACGTGACCCGACGATCACACCCAGACGTGACGTGACGGAAGTTTCTCGAAGCCGTTGCTCGCTGATTCTGATTTCTCACCGAAGGACCAACAAGAACTGGATACGCCTTGTCAGTGGATACGTGAAATGAAGATGCAGGACATCCGTTGAATCTAGTTTATTATAATTAAAAAGAAATGTAGGTAATAATTTGGTGGTGCGCGCGACACGAGTGAGCGGCGCGAGGTCAGGATTAGCACAGGCCGCGGCGGCGGCGGCGGCGATCAAGGGGAACGCACGGGGCGCGGGGTGCGCGGGCCTTCCTCGTAGGTGTAGTCCTCAACACATAGCCTACTGCAATAATGAAAGCAGGTGTAAGTATGCACCATAATTTTTCGTTGTTAACATAATTTTAAGACTCGAAACAAGCAACAGCTACGTAAGTATACTAGAAGTTATGATCATTGGGTTGACGACTTCGTGTGACATTTGACAGAAAGGTATAGATAGGTGCTAAGTATTCGAAAAACATCTATGGTTACGCTAGTAACATAAAATATCATTGGCTCTAGGTACCTACTTATAACGAAGACGAAACGCAAGAAGCGGTACGAAGTTTAATACGTCTACGTCAGAGGTGGGCAATGGTGAGGCCATTGTGTCGGATCGATTTTCTGCGAAGGAAATGAAAAAAAAAATAATGAAAAAAGCATTTATTAAGAAAAGCAATTACAAACAGTAAAACCCGTGTGTCTGTACATTGAATAAAAATACGAAAAACTAATTGGGGGTGATGTAAAAATAGCATTAGAACACATTTCAGTAATTATCTAAATTTTTGTCTGTTTGTCTGTTTGTCCGTTTGTCTGTTTGTTACCGCTAATCTCCGAAACTACTGGACGGATTTGAATGAAACTTTTTGTATTGTGTAGCTACTGAACCTGGTCAACATCTTAGCCACTTTTTACTGCGGGAAAATCGCTCTTTCCTACGGGAAAAAGGATAAAGCGTTAAATCTTTACATTTTTAAGATAAGTTAACCGCTAATCTCTGAAACTACTGGACGGATTTGATCGAAACTTTTTGTATTGTGTAGCTACTAAACCTGGTCAACATCTAAGCCACATTTTACTGCAGGAAAATCGCACTTTCCTACGGGAAATACGATTAAACGTAAAATGGACTCTTCGACCGGTTGGACTTGAATGAAACATTTTGTCGTGTAAATTCTGCTCAACATCTAGGACACTTTTATTGCGGAAAAATCGTTCATTTTCATGGGAAATACGATTACAAGTAGAATCTTTAATTTCTTTTAAAACATTTAATCTTTAACCAGGTGGATTTCAATATAGTTTTTTTGTCGTGTACTTATAGTTATTAACTTATTAAGCACACAAGGTCAAAGTACTTATTACTGCCGGAAAATCACTCATGGTCTGGGTACCACGTAGATGTGGACCTCAAGATCAGTAACTATGATTTTTGCCTAAAACTATTCCGTTTTTTTGTTATCTATATCGACACATTTAATGTCAACAGTTTTCGGTCTATTTAATAAAACTGTAAAAGTTTAGTGCTACGCAACCCTTTATACTTACTTTGAAAATACAAACCTACAGCGGCTTCATATTTGAATTCTCGCGATGTTTGTTTGTACGCGATAATCTCCGAAAAGAAGTAAAATATATTGATGAACCTTTTTGTAATATGTAGCTTCTAGCATTGGTCAACATCTAGGATTTTTACCGCGGGAAAGTTGCTCATTCCCCCAAAAAATACGATATTAAATAAATATTTGTATGGCAGCCCCCTTTAAATTTTATTTTATTTCTGTGTTAAGTATTAATTGTTTTTATAGCGGCAGCAGAAATATGACATTTGAGAAAATTTCAACTCTAACTATCACGGTTTATGAGATACAGCCTCCTGTATCCGATTTTTCTAAACTACAGGCTACTATTCTACAGGCAAAATTCGATGTACATTGCGTAGCCGGTTTATTAATGAAATCATAATTGCTAATCGGCTACGCAATGTACATCGAATTTCACCTGTAGAATTGTAGCCTATAGTTTCGTTGCATGAGGCTCTGGTGATAGATGGATGAACAAACAGACAGTGAAGTATCAGTAACTGGGTACCCTTTAGGTAATAAACCCTGAAAAATAATTGGAGGGAAACTTCTTTTCGTGTGGGACACCAAGTCGTTCAGCGACCCGATGAACCCAGGTGTCAGAGTTTTTCAACTGCCTACTCCAAATAGCAGGCCTCTGACATGGCTGTGTAACGACCGCCGTCTTTTTAATCAAAAACAGCAACCGGGGCCGAAACACGGAACCATCTTGGTTTTCTGACAATCAGATAGTTCAGAATGCAATGTCCTAAACAGACTGCGACTAGGAAATAAAAAACACTAAGCGAAAATATCAACTTTTTGTCCTACCGGGAATAGAACCCGGATACCCGACAACCAACCAACCAACCATTTGAAATTGGTATGCATCTTACAGATGCATGCTTTTTTTTTTGGGATGGTCTCTATGTTTTCCGGTCCCGGGACCGCTAATAACTACACCTGACTATTTGGTGGGGAGCGAGGGCTCACCCGGATGTGTTTGGGTGGTTGTTCAAACAACCAGCCCAGATGCATGCGTTAGCGCTGCGCTGTGGGCGCCGCCATAGATTGTGCATGCATCCATTTTGATGTTTGAAATGGTGGCTGACAAATGTTTTGATTAAGGTCTTCATCAACGTTTATGATGATAGATAAGTGATGATAACTTTTATCAGCACTGGATGGCCTGTCTACCTACCTGACGAGGGACACAAGGAGCATGGCTAAACTATAAATACGAAATAAATATAACATAAACACGAAACACATAGAAAACATCGCTTGGCGAGACGAAGTTCGCGGGCACCAGCTAGTCTCAAATATGCTGGTGTACATCTGCCTCGTGTTCTTGCATTGCTGTTTAACCTATGTCTGAACCATTCCTATCTGCCACAGGCCATGATGAGGACTATAGTAACGCCGATTGTTAAAAACAAGACTGGGGATGTTTTCCGACATGTCGAATTATAGGCCTATATCGCTGGCCACGGTTATCTCGAAAGTACTGGACAGTATGCTTAACAGTCGCCTCAGTAGGCACATAGATTTGAACGATGCTCAGTTTGGATTTAGGCAGGGTTTGTCTACTGAGAGTGCAATCTTAAGTCTTAAGCATACTGTTCAGTATTACACTTCCAGGAAAACACCAGTGTACGCTTGCTTCCTGGACCTTTCTAAGGCGTTCGACCTGGTCAATTATGATCTGCTTTGGGAGAAACTTGGTCGAACGAGTATGCCAGATGAATGTATCAGATTGCTGCAGTTCTGGTATGGCGGTCAGGTGAATCAGGTCAGGTGGGCTGGTACTCTATCTGAAGAGTATAAGCTGGAATGCGGAGTAAGACAGGGAGGACTTTGCTCACCGACCTTGTTCAACCTGTATATCAACGATTTGATGGAGGAGCTTAGCAGCACACATGTTGGCTGTTATATTGACGGTGTTTGTGTTAATAATATAAGTTATGCAGACGACATGGTGCTGCTGAGCCCCTCCATTGGCGCTATCAGAAAATTGACAGCGGTCTGTGAAAATTATGCTCGGAGACATGGCCTCAAGTACAACTCGAGAAAAAGCGAGATAATGGTTTTCGAGGCAGGAAAGTTTACGCCCAAGGACATGCCTCCAGTTGTACTTGATGGTAATGAGCTAAAAAAATTAAATACTTGGGGCATCTAGTCACTAGTGACTTGAAAGATGATCTCGATTTAGACAGAGAGCGCAGAGCTTTAGCGGTCCGAGGAAATATGCTGGCCCGCAGATTTGCTAAATGTACAAGAGAAGTGAAACTAACACTATTCCGAGCGTATTGTCAATCTTTCTACGCAAGCAGTATGTGGGTACGGTATACCAATCGGGCATGCTCGGCTCTGCGCGTTCTGTACAATAACATGTTTAGGGTGCTGTTGGGACTGCCACGACGCTGCAGCGCCTCGGGAATGTTCGCGGAGGCTCGAGTTGACGACTTCCACGCAATTATGCGAAAAAGAGCGGTGTCAATGCTACAGCGTACGCGCTCCAGTCGCAACAGCATTCTGAGCATGACAGCAGAAAGGCTGGACGGTCCCATAGTCCAACACTGGATCGCCGTGGCAACGGGCAATTATAGGTTTAAGTGATTTTATAATGTATAATACTAATATAGCTTTGTAAGGTCAAATTGTACTAACATAACTATGGAGAAATCTGAAATTAATAATAATACTAACAACCTAATCCTAGACACCGTTTAATTCACTCAGTAAAACTACTTCTTGGCACACTAACATAACAACACATGTTATCAATATTTTATATTGGGATAGTTCAGCAGTACTTTGGATCACAAATTTAAGAAGTCAACATACTACTGGTTATTCAAACAATAACTAAGAATAATCAGTCTAAGTTGATCTGTACTGGAAAGTCGATGTACTAATTAGTATTCGTAAGTGCGTCATTATTACTAGAGTAAATTGTGCCTTAGAATTAGTTTCTAGCATAGTAGGGGAATACAACTACTAGAACATACTTAGGTATATCTATATTATCTACTTTAGAAAATGTTTACATCAGACAGGCGCCCGGTTATAAAACTTTTTGCTTCATGAGTTTGTGTTGTAACAAATAATGCTGCACTGAGCCCGACTTATTTGGGATAAGGACAGGAAATTGATGATGATGTGAAATCTTTTCGAAAATATTAAAAACAGCTTATTTTTTTGATCAGATCAATTTTACACATCATCTTCATCATAGCTATAAAGAACAAGAAAAACGCACTATCTCAAAAGGGTAGAAAAATTAACTTTTACATTTACGAGTCAGGAACACGTCCATACAAAGACGCCCGACAAAGCATTCAATAATGTTTTGAACATTCATTGCTCACTAAAACATTTCATGTTTTCGGCACACACGAGTCTCTGATTATGACATAAAGTAAATTGTGTAGGTGGCCAATAGTGGCTATCAATCAAACTAAAATAACGTTTGGTTTGTATGAATGAACATAATCAAATTCAAAAATAATCATTAGGAATAATGGGTCTCAAGATGTATTTTTTGTTTTTTGTCTGATAGTGATAGTATAGTAGTTGGCAATAAACTATAAATGGACCAAGCAAACTTAACCTGTCGCCAACATGACAACAGAGCCTACTACTCAGTACTAAAGCCGTTAAGGCGGTAACCCTTCGGCAGTTTATTTCTTTACATCGCAAGTTTATTCGAAGGAAGGATTTATACGGGCCACTAGGAATAAAAAACGATTGGGCCAGAAGCTGTTTATTCCCTAGGATTCCCTACAAACGCTAGGATAATTTTCCCGCTCTGAGCCATAATGTTTCCAAGTTGAATAATGTCGGATACTTTTTAGTAAACATATTCTATTCTTTTTCAGCCTATTGCAGTCCACTGCTGGACGTAGGCCTCCAGGGAACGCCATAAGGCACGATCTCCCGTTTTTGCCATCCAGTCGCTAAAAATAACAATAACTTAAATAAAACTTATAGTCAGTAGTACTACTAGTTTTGTTTTCAATAGATTTTACTTTATTTAGTTGAAGGTCTTAGAACTAATTATACCTAATATTTACTGCATCCAGATTAAATTCCTAATTTGTGCCCGTATAAGATAAAATCACACTAAAACTTATATATCTAACGCATTTATGAATTCAGTATACATAACTATTCTATATAGAGTTTAATTATCTTGAAACAATAACATTATCGTGCAAAATTTTCGGTGTGTTGGGTCGGTGTTCAGCCATACAGAAACCAATGAAAATTTGATTGAAAGCGAAATACATTTTCGGATAAAAAGGAGCGGTAAAATTATAGATATAATGAAGCTGTTTAATGTTTATCTACATTTCATACATAATGTTCCTTTTACAAATTCCATATCCCTCGCAGGGTAGGCAGAGCGTAAACGGTTATAAAAAAACGGCCTAGAGCATGTCTTATACTCTTACAAAATAGGGTTTAGTAGTCAACGTTTAAATATCAGATTTTTCAGCGTTACTAAGTAAGTTAGTAAAGTAAGTCAAGTTGCTGGTTTGTTTGCGGCTACCGATATGGTTACAAATCGCAAATTGAAAAGCTTTTATTTATCTTAAAACTTTAGTGGTACAGTATCCGTACCGCACAGTAATCGTTTTCATGGTAATTTCAGATTGATATTATATTCCATATTATATTCAAATTTTTTGCGTTTTTACTTTGGAAGCTACAGCTTGTACAAATTATGGGTCAAAAACGCCTCTTTTGAAAGCAAATATCTCGAGAAACATTTTATTGAGTTTTGAAAGACCTATTCAACGATATCCTACTCAATATTACAGGAGAAAATAAAAATTTCATCCCCTTTCACTTGTATGGGATATTATTGTCCAAACAAAAACATTTGATATAATTTTTTCTTTACATTCCTATATTTTGGGTCAATACCATCTATCTTCTCACTAAATTTCATGTCGATAGCTCTAAAACTGTCGAAGGTATGAGGGTGCGGCATACAAACAGACAGACAGACTTGACGAAATGAGTAGACTACGAAACCCTAAAACGGCCATTTTTAACACGTCTTACAAAAACTTGAGAGTCATTCAGAAGACTGTATATCACAATAGTAACAGGTTGTCAGCCTGTGATCTAAAATTGCAATACACATCAACTCTCCAATCATTGCGATTTGAGGTGATGCTATTTTGTATTCTAAGCCGGATTCACACGACACATGAATCTACATGACACATACCTACTTACATAAATTGTACTTAAAGACTTTTGTCTAGTCACAAGATTATTTTAAAAGCTTTTATTTAACTTGCAGTGTATGTATGTATGTAAGTAAAAATGTTTGTTCGGGTCAAATCTTGCAACTCAATTTTGAAGCAGATATCCTCAACCGATTAAGCTGAAATTTTGTAAACACGTTTAATTCAGATGACAATGCATGTTAGATTGTGAGTGGTTATTCTAAATCCAAAATGGCGGAATATCCAAGATGGCCGATAAGTAATTTTTGACGCAATCCTACAATATGGGTGTCAAATGAAAGGGCTTGCTGAGTACAATTCAGACAATAATATGGCAGACATCTAAAGATGGCCACCTATGATAATTTACAATATGAGTGTCAAATGAAAGGGTTTGCTGAGAATAACCTATTCGAATTACAAGTTGACGTCATTCTTATTTAACTATGGTGGACTTCTTAAGATGGCAGAATAAAATTTTTATGCTTTTTTACAATATGGATGTCAAATGAAAGGAATTTTTCAGAATAACTCGAAAAATAAAGTGACGTTTACGTCACTCAAAACAAAACCAGGTATGACGGACTAAAGGTTAGATGACGTATTAAGTTTGCTATGTTTTCTTACTAAATGGGTGAAAAACATAGACAAATGAAAGATAAATAATAGTGTGAGGTAAATGACGTCGCTTTGCACAGATTCGTTGGGGTTTTTAGTCTTCTGTTCATGGCACTGTCAATGAAGAAGCTACATAAAGTTTAGCGATTGCCCCGCTTGGGTACAAGAAGCTTATCGTAGAGGACGAAACTCATACCGAGTTGTCGTAAGACACTCATGAGACCGGTGCCTCGCAGATTCGCACCAGTAGTCCGTATGGACGCAGTTTCAAATTCAATGAAGAATGTTGTAATTTTTTTCTCAGAGATTACTAAAAAGCAAAAAATAAATTATAAGTAAAAAACATTTTAAAACAAGCTTTTATTTGGGTGCGCTAAAAAGTATAAAATAATCTATTTACTAAAACTTTAACTTGTAACTTTTAATAGCATTAAATCTACGTCTTCACAATTTATACGATATAAAAGCTTGTCGCGAGATTTGACCCGTGTCTAAATCAATAAATAAATTAGAAAACCAGTGTAAATGATCTTGAATAAACTTTTAAACTAAGTCACGCCTCACGAGTACCTACTTAAATCTCGCGACAAGCTTTTATATCATATAAATTGTGAAGACGTAGATTTAATGCTATTAAAAGTTACAAGTTAAAGTTTTAGTAAATAGATTATTTTATACTTTTTAGCGCACCCAAATAAAAGCTTGTTTTAAAATGTTTTTTACTTATAATTTTTTTATTCAAGAAAACATACCCTAAAAGAATATGTACTTATCTTGTCAAAAAGTTCTTGCTTCGGTCTCGACTTTTAAGGTCAGCTGGAAGTTTGACTCCAAACCTTCTTCAGAAAAAGTTTTTTAGCTTCATGAATACTTTGAAGTTTTAGCAGGCACGCGTTTTCTTACTATGTTAGTACCTAGATCTATTTAGTACGTATTTTAATAGAACGAAATATAAATTATTTATAAACAACATCAGTTACCGAATGAAACTTTTTAATTTTAGGATTTGCTTGAAACAAGTAAACGTCGTTTAAAAGTAGGTACATGCAAATTGTGCTAAACCATAATATGTTATGATATTTTTATTGTATCTCCTACATAGTTATCAAAGTCAACTTTGACATCAGGATTTATCGAGTCGTTGGACGACACGGTGTCCCACACGAAGAGAGAAAGAGAGAGAGCTATGAAAATTGGCTGAAAAGCAAGCGTGCTACTTAAAACAATTTAAAAATAATAAAGATTCTCGTCAGTTAGTACGCGCGGCCTTAGATTGTCGTCAGTAATTATTTTTCTCGGGTGCCGGGAGTCAAGTGGCGGAAATGTCGCTTGGACCGAAATAGCCGCGCGGTCGAAATGCGCGCGTCGTGCCGTGACGTCACCGCGCGTCAGGTGATGCGTCTGCGCCGAAACAGAGATGCTCGGAGATTTGGGGAAGCTAGGACAAAACAGCACATTCTCATAGAAGCCCGGCTAATCGTTTTCCGTGGGAATAAAACGCTTTACATGCATTGTATTGTATCTACATTCCTTCTCTCAAAAAATGAATCGAAATCCGTTGCGTAATATAGTAGGAGTTAGTGGAGTCCATGTCAAAAACACATTAGGTTTTGGGTACGAAAGGACTGTAGTGGTTAGCCGTAGCTCAACCGCTACGTCGTAGCATTAACCTCTGACTGTACAACCTACTTGTCAAGCCATCGTAATTTAAAACGAGGTCCTTAAAGTTTAAATATTTTACCATTTTCATTTGGGTCTTATTGTACCATTTTCACTTGGGAATTAACAAACAATTAAAAGTTGATTAACGCATGTACGTAAGTTCCAAAATGATTACGCTCTCTTCAGTGTAAATATGTATAATTATTCTCCTAAAGTTGTAGTAAAAGTTCGATTTCGTACCTCGTAATGCACCTGAAGCATGTTTTAACGGTCTATTTCAGCTGAAACATTTATTTAACGGGTGTTTCCCGACTCTCTCTTACTTCAGGACATTTAGTTCCCCCTTGAGGATAGTACGAGCTCTCCACATGAAAAATTACCCATACCTATGCTACCATATTACCCACGCTATGCTATACAGGTGACTCACACTAGTCTCATCAAAAATGTATGAGGGGATAAAATAGGGTACAAACGTGCATAAAAAATCCGTGATATTAATTTTAGAATGAAAAAATGTTACAGTCATAAGTTCATTAATAAAACCATTCTCAAGGTTTGTAACGTTGTTTTTTTTAATATGTGTTTATGTACTTATCTAACTGATTGAATATGTGTCTTGATTCATAAGTGCATTTAAATACGTAGGTAAATATATCACAGATGTAAAAAAACAACTGCAAAGATTTTATGGGGGAACCATGGAACTTAATAACAGTCCCCAAAAAAAAAAAACTTATCTAACTTACTTTACTTAATGATTTATGTATGTTATCTAGACACACGGCAGTGTGTCCGCCAAGTTCGAGCAAAGAACCGACACACCGGCCGTGGGTTATATTACACGAACCATTTCGGGCCAAGTTCGACCCACCTATAACTCAAAATCTATTTTATCTACGCATATGAAATTTCTAGTATCTGTCGAGATCTACTTACTTATCTAAAATACAAAATTTCATTAATGTACCTATTGTAGGTCTTGAGATATTGACGTCAGAAAATCGCTATTTTTACTATACACTCACTGACTGACTGACTGACTCACTCACTCACTCATCAAAAACCTAGACCACTTCCAATGGTCGTATTGACTTGAAATTTGGCATGGAGGTAGGTCTTTAGGTCAAGGTAAAGGAAAAAATCTGAAAATGGCCAAGTGTGAGTCGGCTTTAAAAATAATGAAGGTGTAAATTCATACCCCTAAGAATCTAAAACAAAAAATTTCCATTGGTCGTATTGACTTGAAATTTGGCATGGAGGTAGGTCTTTAGGTCAAGGTAAAGGAAAAAATCTGAAAATGGCCAAGTGTGAGTCGGTTTTAAAAATAATGAAGGTGTGAATTCATACCCCTAAGGAACTAAAACAAAAAAATTATCTATATCTTCCAATCGTCGTACCGACCTAAAATTCGTTACAAAGGTTTGTATTTAGTCAAAGTAAAGTATAAATGAGATATTTCCTTACCTAACTTAATCATAAGAAAAAAAGAAAATAAACCTTACAAAATAAATGAAATCTCACCAAAACATAAATGTGAAAGGCTGCCAAGATAATATTGGAATGCTTCGCCTATAAAGAAGTGAGATCTAAGTGTTCCATACACAGACCTCAGTTAAAAATAGTTACAGGAATGCACACTTGATTTTCTGCAGTTTGGAAAGTAGATTCTTATTTCCAAACTGCGAAAAATCAAGTGTGCATTCCTGTAACTATTTTTAACTGAGGTCTGTGTATGGAACTTGGTACTTATTTAGATCTCACTTCTTTTATAGGCGAAGCATTCCAATATTATCGAACTTGGCAGCCTTTCACATTTATGTTTTGGGTGGGATTTATTTAAATGACAAAGAAAATACTGCATTGTAAAATACGCGACAACGACTGAAAAAAGTATATTACTTAATTGCTCTATTAACGTCACTGAACCCAACTAGGTTAACAAGTGTCCAGCAGTTTCAGCACGGCGACCTTTCCAAACTGCATGGCGATTGCATGGTGCATGGGGGCGCGGTGGTCGGTGGCATGTGGCGTTCCACTGGCACTGGCACGCTCAGTCCTGGCTAGACCACCGAGCACGCCGCTCGCGCCGCCCGCCGCGTCCCGCCCGCGACCCGCGACTCCCCATGGACTACGATCGACCAAACGACACAACTACACTAACTTTCACACATTTCATCACTCAAACCCCCACGAAAATATAACGAACGATCGCGTGACCTTGGAAAATGAAACGCAAAGTCACTTGCGAGAACTTTTACAGACTTTCAAATATCCTAAGTGATTGACACATCCTGAAACGAATTTAAATCGGCACAATCCACCTCATATTTTCTTTTCCGACCATGATGCATCTCAAAGTGAAGTCTTACCGAAACCTATTTATACACAAGAAACGACTGAAACTTTCTACTTGCAACCTTTAAAAGTTTACACGCGATTTTTAAAACTATTTACACGGTTTTATAAATAGTTTTGGACTTTATTTTTAACCTATTAGAACCCTTGATAAACTTTTAAGTGCGTGACCAAAGACATGTAATTAGTGTTACAAATAATAAATAAGAACATTGTTTAAGAAAGTGTGTTAAAAGCGTAGAAAGACAAATCCTTGATTTATTAGTGTGTGTTTAAAAAAGTTTGACAATATTTGAACTCTACTTAGTGTGTGTTTTGGTGTTTAATTGTATAATATATCAACAGTTTACAATATAGTCAACAATTACAGTTACCTGGTAAGTAAATTTTTTTATCGATTCATTGAACTGGTTTATGATTCCAACATTTTTCTTGGTAGTTCAGTAATTTTCAGGTTAACTATAATACTTGTTCTAATCGTCTAATTATAAGTACTCCGAAAATTTTAAGAGGACATTATACCTCCATAATAAATACCTTCGCTGCCAAATAAATTTGAAAAACGTTCACATTTGTTATGCAAGCACTTAGGTTAAAACTTGCGAAATAATAATTATGATTTCAAAGACCGTTGATTATGATTAGAGAATTAATGAAAAATGAGAATATAATACGGGGTGTTAGGGACGGTGTAACGAAAACTTTGCAAGCGTGCTCAGACCATGAAACTGAACAACTTTTACTATGGAGCCAATGGTGGGAAACGAAAAAAAATTTCCGACCTTCCATACAAAGTCAGTCAGCTGATCGCGAATTTTGTATGAGAGGTCGGAAAATTTTTTTCGTTTCCCACCATTGGCTCCATAGTAAAAGTTGTTCAGTTTGATGGTCTGATCATGCCTGCAAAGTTTTCGGTACACCGTCCCTAACACCCTGTATAGGACTCTGAGTGCATTGAATACGTATAGAGAAAGAATCTACATTTTTATTAGTAGTGATGACACTGATTACCTACTCCTAATTCTTTAAATAAGAAAGCTGTCGAATGTCAGAGCGAGTGCCAATGTTCCACTTTTAATTCTAAAATAATGATAGCACTTGTTGCAAGATCAATCTAGAACAGACTCACTTATGTATGTCACCGTAAAAGTACAAACATCGCTAGATTATGTATCACAATTTAACGTAGGTATGTATTAGGTAATTTTCAGAAGATAACAATTTCGCTGATTGGAATTTCATTGGTTTTTCAGCATAAACAAACATTGTTTATGGATATTGATTTTGTAACAAAACGTGAGTTAATTTTAACACTAACGTATAGAAATAATAATAAAAACACTGTTTGTTTACATTAGAAAACCAACAAAAAAAGTACCAAACATAGCGTGTAACTGGGAACATAGCACTTGACCAATCAGAATGCGAGCTTCGTATCGTATCAAAATTTTACAATTCTAGTCTGTTATAATCTGCTGAAAAATTATACGAACAATTGCAATATGCGTGTACGTTTGACCTACCTGTTTTCATATTGATTTATCATTAGCCACATTTGCTTACGCATCTAAAACTTGTCACTATCTTTGAGCTAGGTATGGTACCTACTTCCTAGATAATTGTACCTAGGTAGGTATACTTACAAGAAAAGGTAAAACTAGCTATAACTGGAAATTTATCGTAATTCAATATTAGTACGGGTCCTTAGCTGGAAGTATGGTCCCATCTGGCAGAAATCATGAAACTTGGCATGTGTGTAGCTTACATGTGTAAGCTTCAGGAAAAGAAGGGACGCAAGTTGGACCCCCCCTGCTTCCCCCTTTACCCCCTTTATGTCCCAAATTTCAGTTATCTTTATTTTTCTGAAACGATTAAAGATAGGAGAAATTTGTCAAGGTAAGAAATATTCCTTTTCCAGCTCTGAATTAGCCATAACTACCATGTGATAGAATATTCTTTCAAACTTGCTATTGGCTTTTGTTAGTTAGGTAGTCTTCAAAGGAAATCCGCAGAGACAACACTTCAATCACGCCTGTGGGGGTGAGGGGAGGGAGGCAAAGTTTATTTTTTCCGAGCTGAACTTGAGGACTTCTGACTCCTTAAGTAAATGTGACACGAGAAATTGAATATCATTTTCGAATAAACCAAGGACGAAGTATTCATTTCTAGGACGCTTTTTGGTATATTTCATACAAAAATATAAATATATTAAGTGAAATTGGAAAAAAATATGTTTCGTTCTCATTCAAACGCTGTTTTCTTCATGACCTTGAGACATATTTATTAAATAATAACACATACTCGAAGACACACTCACCCGAATTATAAAACCATATTTTATTTTCGAAAATATTAGAAAATACCTAGCTTACGGAAGCCTAAATATTTTTACAAAGTTATGTTTGTAGCTGGAAAAATTTCAAATTCATAGATTTTGTATGCAAAAATAAGATTACCAACCGCAAACTTATATTTCTCAATTGTCGCTAAACCATTCCAGATAGGGAAATGCCCTCATAGGAAAAGTTGTTTATACTGAAGGGTTGTTTATGCTGGAATATAGAAATTGAAGATCTGGAGTACTTGATGTGGAACATAAACAGCCCAGCTAAACTATTCGAGATACTGTAACGTCTTCCTAAACATCAAGTACTCCAGATCCTCAATTTCTTTATTCCAACAAAAACTACCCTTCAGTATAAACAACATTCCATATGAGGGCATTTCCCTATCTGAAATGGTTTAGGGACAATTGAGAAATGTAAGTTTGCGGTTGGTAATCTTATTTTTGCATACAAAATCTATGAACTTGAAATTTTTCCAGCTACAAACATAACTTTGTAAAAATATTTAGGCTTCCGTAAGCTAGGTATTTTCTAATATTTTCGAAAATAAAATATGGTTTTATAATTCGGGTGAGTATGTCTTCGAGTGTGTGTTATTATTTAATAAATATGTCTCAAGGTCATGAAGAAAACAGCGTTTGAATGAGAACGAAACATATTTTTTTCCAATTTCACTTAATATATTTATATTTTTGTATGAAATGTACCAAAAAGCGTCCCAAAAATGAATACTCTGTCCTTGATTTATTCGAAAATGATACTCCTCTGCGGATTTCCTTTGAAGACTACCTAACTAACAAAAGTCAATAGCAAGTTTGAAAGAATATTCTATCACATGGTAGTTATGGCTAATTCAGAGCTGGAAGTCACCGTCAAAAAAATTATGGGTTTCCCAGAAGCATAACTCGAAAAGTATAAGTCCTATTAACATCGACCAAAAAACAATTTTGTAGACAATTTTATAAGAAATATTTCTTACCTTGACAAATTTCTCCTATCTTTAATCGTTTCCGAGAAAAATAAAGATAACTGAAATTTGGGACATACAAGGGGGGGTAAAGGGGGGAAGCAGGGGGGGTCCAACTTGCTTCCCTTCTTTTCCTGAAGCTTACACATGTAAGCTACACACATGCCAAGTTTCATGATTTCTGCCAGATCGGACCATACCTCCATACAAACTGCCAATTTAGAACTCGGACTATATGAAATAATACATCAAATATGTTAGAGCAGTAATTTTAAAAATATTTCAGTGTCGGATGCAGAAACATATATTTCGTACTACCTTTTGAATGAAACATCATCTATTAATGTGTTGTCACCAACCACTACATGCATGATACCAACAACCTGTTATTAGGCATTTAATACACTGATTTATACAGCGAGATCATAAAATCCTGGTCGTGCCAAGTCCAATGACATCGCGGATATTTTTAATACTTTTACAATGCCAACCACTTCTGAAGGTCTTCGGTGTCCTAAATTCTGAAATGACGATGTTTGTACATTTATTGCTCACTCGTATGAAATTTTCTTTGAATATAAACGACTAGATTGAGTAATGACTTCTTTGAATAGCAAACCGCGTGGCAGATTTATAGTCCAAGAACGTGTAAGGTAAAATTCCTCAAAACTTCTTGATTTGGATTTTTATAATGGTGCAATTGCAACCTTCTAAACTTTTTTGGATAATCGTACGTTCTTTCACCCCAAGGAAGAAGAAAACTACCTATGCTGACAAAAACTACTACCTAGGTAGGTAGGTAGAGGTAAAGGCAGTCAGGATCACGCGAGCTATTTGTCATGAAAGGACTTGGAAATATTTATTGTGATTCGCCAATCCTCTTCGCTTTGACAAATATCGGCCTTATGGAGCGTTCTGAAAGATTTCAAATAAATACCTATTATGGTTAAGTGAGTTTAGCGTACTTATCCATCGACACAAATAGGTAGCACATTCTTCTACACGCCTATTTATAAGTTTTATTACTGGAAACAATTTATGTGAACCAAACTATAAACAACTTATGAAAATGAGTAGTTTTATCAATATCACAAAATGAACAAACATCCTGTAAATCCGCTGCTGGTTCATTCTCTTCGTTTTCTAATCCCTTCAAAGAATTGGTTTTGTCAAAAATAAAGATGTATAAGTTCAAGTTGTGTAACAATTTTGTTTGTTAGGTATTTTGACAATAATTATATTGAAACGGAACAGTATTTTTACTTTTGATTTTCATAATTCCTTCGAAAGACAAAGAGTTACTTTCATGATTTTGTAAATTCTATTTTCAAGTCATTATTTCTGAATTATTTCTTACTTAATCCGTCAAAGAGAGTCTTGGCCTCCTTGTCCTTTAACATTATTCTATCTTGTAAGTAAATCTTTTGATTGAGTTTGAAATTATAATGCTCATTATGTAAAACGTACAAACTCAGACCGTGTTGTAGGTTTGTCGCCGCCTCACGTTTTCCTAAATTGAATTAGCAATCGCTGGTGTTTTGAAATTTTTGGTGCGTTCCTATAACTTTCTTTAGTTCTTTACTATACGTATGATTAATTAAAACCTAGGTGGTTTATTTTCTCTCACTTTAAAATCTTTTCTTAATTGTTTTATGTTTCAAAGGTGTCTTTTATTACAAAAAATATTAGGTTAATCAAAATTTACCTCTCAGCTGCGCCTTGTGTTATTTAGGAGCCCGCATCGACTTTCTTCGATTTTGATGGATTGTACAACTGCAAAGTTGGACTCTGGGTTCAACGTGCCCTGGCTACAGTCATGTACCTAGACTTCAGAAAGCTTCGTTGAAAAACATAAGTGTCGGATCTTATTATACAAAGGTGAGGGAAGTAAGCAATAAAAATGAGTGATGGTGATCAATGCGTATTATATTTATATGCGTATTTTACTAGGGAAGCTTACTATACTGCCTTATATCACAATATTGACAAATTAAAAAAGTACGTGCCAAGCTATTACAAATAAATACCTACCTAGTATGTGTAATTTCGGAGTCAGTAATGTTGATAAAGATGACCGCATTGATGGGTAACTAACTACCTATAGTTAGTACCTAATTTAATTAGTCTTCTGTAAACTGCCAGGATAAAAAAGGTGGATCATAAAAAACCATCTCCATAGTTACTATTTCTAGTGTTGTTCGATAAATTCAGGAAGTATTTTGAAATCGCCACTACGATATCTACAACGTGTTACAAAACAACCCATAAAAACTCCCATACAAATTGAGTTCGTTTTGTATGGAATGTCCAAATTTTTTTTTCGTATTTCGACCCATGTTCCATGGGGAAAGTTGTTCAGTTTCACGAGTACCTTGACCTCCTTTCAGCTTTATTGGTTGTTTTGTAACACCCAGTATAGTTATCTATCTATTTCCGTTATCAGTCTGGTCTGTATTGATCGGTGCTTAAATATCCTAGCTAAAGATAACTGCAGGCTGTCTGCTCTTGTTTGACTAAATAAATAGGTACCTAATGATGCTGTTGTTGGAGTACATGGTTTGCCTCCACCATGCGGTTGACCATAGGCGACAGGATATTCAGTAGAGGTCAAAAATTCTCCGACGCCTTTTACGAAACACCCTGAGTGGACTAGGGGTGGCAGTGTTCTTAACCGTTAATACCCGAATAATTTGAAATTACATGTATGTATTAATTAATTCATTGAATAACATTGTAGCTAGGTATTAATTTCAATCAAACATTGACTAAATTGACATCAATTCATAATATGTATTTTATGAAGTTCTATGATAGTGTAAAAATGACAGCTACGGCGGCGTAATTGTTTTGATTTTTTTATTTTGTTTTTTCGATTCGACACTCACAGCAAATGTTTTTTTTTTGACATGAATATTGCCTCTTCTGCCCGTTTTATTATCAACTCGGGTATGTAATAATAATACAAAGAAGATTTATTGCCGCCATTACCTACAGAAAATACAAAAACAATCTAGATATAATACCCCATTACAAGACCATTTTCGTGTAGTGCCCAAAAGTAGGGTCGTTCATTTTCATTAGACAAGTGTCCGAAAAAAGAAAGTTCCTTTTAAATGTCGAGTGTGGTAAACTAACTTTTGTTTGCTCACACGTAAAATTAACCAAAATTGTCTCTATTTCAAACCAAATACATAGCTGGCTAAATCAATATCAAATACACAAACATCACAAAGTTCATCAAAGCTCGATTAGAATATTTCATTTTATTTGAAAAATGTTGTAACTTAAAAACTTTGCCCTTATTTTGTGAGATCTCCGAGTTGCACGCCTCGTCACTTATTGCATAAGACAACTCTTCACACATGTTTCGTACTCAGGCTATGCATATTTATTGACTGATTAGGTTTCTAAAAATGCGGAATACCAATCATAATCCGGTGTACGAACACGGACACTGTTTGGACGTATGTTAATAGGCCAGTCTGATCTTGATACGTTTACAAAATCACACAACACAGTAAGTTACGAGTCAACGGAAAAGAAGAAGTCAGGCGTATTTGTTGTTTATAACTAGTTGGGGAAAAAATACATACCTATACCTATATAACATAGAAACATTGTGATAGAAGTGCAAGTGTTTTCAAGATATTATATTAGTTACAAAATAATAGAAGAATAGATGAAGAATGGTGACCACAGTTTAGTTGTATAATAAGGATACCTATGCTCTTGCACCTTTTGCACCATTTGTCAAAATTACGTTGACTAAAATTACCTCAATGTTGGCCTATCTATTTTCCGGATTAGTTTGTAATCCAATTACCTGTTGTCAGTTTCCGGTTGCAAATATTTACATTGCGAGCCGCGACACCGCCGCCTCAGATCAATGTCAATTTGCCCTAACCATGATCGGTTACCTGACAAATTGTAATATATGCTATTCGTATTAACCCGGCGCCGATGACGTGAAAAAACTTACGCGGACGATGACATCGGGTAAATTAAACCAGAATTTTATTTTGCAACTAATTCAATAGTTTATTTAAAATTCAAATTATATTTTTATTAATCATGAAAGAAAAAACCTATAAACACGTAATTTATGAAAGATCATATTTATTTAGGACAAAAAACATCTTCTTTATCTATTTTTCATATATACTAGAAAAATCAGCTTGAAAATCGTGACGTTTCGTATAAAATCATTTTTGGAAGGATACTTAGCTTTAATTTCAAAAATAATATCTTATCTTCTTAAAAAAGCCAATCTCAGCGACTTAGAGCCACTTGTAACGTAAACTAAAATAATAAACAAAATTACCTACAAAAGTTACCATAAACACGAACAAAAAATATGTCATGAACACACTACACCGACAATGACGCCGGGTAGAACTTACCCGTTTTGGTTTTAAACACTTGTATCTCACTACACGAACGGCTCAAAAATGATGTCAATAATTGGCTAAATAGAGGGTTGTTCTATCTCCAGCTATACTGACGGATGAGTAAGATGGACGCCAGGAAAAATAGATATTCCCTTTAAAATCGCCTCGGGTAAATATTACCCGGCGTCAACGTCGCATTCTCTGGAGCACCTTAGCTGGAGAGCAAAAACCAGGTATTTTATGGTATTTTCGATAAGACAAAAAAATTGCAAAAATTAACTTTTATAGCTTTTTGTTGTAATACCCAGATATAATAAATATGCAATAAGTATAATTTTAATACTCAATTGCAAGCTTTAGAAAATAATTACAAAACCACTTATGTATTTGGTATTTTAAATAGGTACCGGTGACTCATATCGCGTATCAAAGCAACAAAGAAAAGCACTTACATCGTCTCAATACAAAATGAACTAATACCTAGGTAGGTAATTTCCTCTCCACTTTTTCTCTTGATCCTAAGTGCATTTTTGGTACTGAGAAGGTAGGTGCTGGTATAGGTACCTACGCTATTTCAATGTCGACAGGACTGTTTTTTACTAAAATCAAACTTGCAAATCAAACAGTCGGCGCTTGTATTACACAATGCTATGCCTATAATATGTACCTATACAACAAATAGATAACCCTAATCAAAATTGTGCCATTCTGCTACAGCAATCTATCCGTTATCCTAGTGAAATACAAAGCACGACGTGGCCCGCGGCTCCAGGCTCGTATTAGCCTTAAACAGACTCCGATGAGACTCTTATTACCCGTAGAGCAGACTCCACCGTGGCTCGTATTACCCGAGAGCAGGCTCGACCAGGGCGCGCTCTTGCTCTAGCAATTGCACAATTCCATTAGCGTTAATCTCCTCGTAAATTAAATACCTGTGAACGCCATGCGCCAACCATTCAGCTCAGTTGTCAATGTAATTAATTGAACTCATCTCCCGATTAAGACGCTTGCAGCCTCCGTTACTCTGTAGGCACGAGTAAATTAAGATAATTCGTGAACCGGACCCGAATTAAAACAGAATACAAAGTTCAAGTCAGCATTATTAAAACTTCGCTTCGTGTTTCACTTTTAATGAAGTAAATTGAAGCGGCGAGTGTACAGTGAATAAATTCAGCGACTATTTAAAAACAAAGCGTTTTTACTGTGCAGGAAAAATCCGCGTTGCCCGCTAGGAATTCCGTCTGGCGCTTGGATGTTTTGAAGGCCGCGGTTTGAGGAGCTTAAGAGCAAGTCGGTTCAGTACTCGTAGTACGCGGAATAAACAGCTGAGCAGTGAGTCCCGGCCGCAGGTGCGTCGCCGATGTAAATATAGCCGTGTGTAGCTGCGTTCATTGTCACCGCACGCGCCAAGGCCCACCGAGAAAATTGTTGGCCCATACGACACAAGCAAACACTAAATTAGCATTACATAATTGTAGCACTACACGCTTCTCCCTTTTGACAGTAATCGCGGCGTAAGTGCCATTGCAAATTAAAAACACACATTCAACCGAAACGACTTCCAGTTCCATGAATATTAAATCACTTTTTGTTTTGTTTTCTGTCCTACGGCTGCAATCGATTTGCAGCGTAAACTTTACTTGTAACTTTGGAACTAGGATGAAAGAAAATTCCAAGCAATCGTATTGTTATAAAGATAGATCATTTTAAGTACAATCTCTGACACTATCAAAATTGGATTGGGACTTCATCAGAAGTGAGGCCAAGGGTTTGATTTTTTCTCACTCTGTAATCTATTCTTTTTATTGTCTTGGAGCTCTGAACAGGATCCAACTTTTCTTTAGGTATCTATACCTAACACATACAGTCTATGTTAACATATTGGTATGTGATAGGATATCGTGAATTTCTGCTATTTATCGTGACCTTACACGCAGTTCGTGACATTGTATGTCATACTTTTCTTAACACCTTGAAAACGAGACTTCGTCTGTCGTCGGCGCTCTGAACTACACCGCGGATAAATATATCTTTGAATGTTTTACACGTATGGTTGGTATATTTTTATTATTTTATTTTTATCTTGTTTATAATGTGCACCAAGTGAGAACACTGTTGCAAATATTATAATAATCATAAATCAAAAGTTCAAACTTCGCATTAACGACTTCTTTACAATATTCCTTCCTCCCGTAGGCAAATTCTTTATTGAAATATTCAGATGGTCTGAATAGCTTCCGTCTAGTGTGAAGTGAAAGTAAACCGTTTAGAAGAGTATATTTTTGAACTATAGTACGTAATTTTAGCGGCACAGCGCTAGACGATAAATCTACGTCTAAACGCCGCAAACCACTTGAGCTTTTTCTTCATGGTTGGAAGTAGCTGGCTGGCAATAAATAAAACGATGTAGTTTTAAATCATTACATTGGAAGACTAGTAATTTACTGTCTTACATCATAAAGTTGATCTGATTGAAGTTTATCCTTTCGAAGTAGTTAATACTAGGCAAAAAGGTTTCGGATGTAGGCAATATTAGGTACATAATTTTAAGATGCCCTGACAAATGATGTAACTCTTTTCTGTTCGAAAATAAAATTCTCAGACGTTCCAATTTGATTGTAACAACCATTTCATCACAACGAATTCGAGTCGAAACGTAATTATGCAAATACTAAATGTTATACAGTCTTTGTTGTACGAACTGACGGGTAAAATCTGGCAAATCATTTACATTAAATCGCGGAAACGGATTCAAAGATTCAAAGCGATTTTTAGAAATGGAATGGTGATTTCCACAAATCAGAAATGCGTTTATTCAATTTACGCACTTCCGCCGCCACTTAATATAGAATTTCATTTATATTCGGAAGCTGTCGACAATGTAACCGGTTTGATTTATTCAGAGATTATGTTTGGAACGAACAGATTCTTATTTCATGATTGTGCTTTTTATTCTTTCTACAGCGGAATAGGTACCCTTGCCACAAAATAGAGAGTTTACAGAAGAATCACTAGACCCTTTTGATTATTTTCGCGATTATCACTTCTTACATAGACAGCCAGGGTTGCTAGATTCAATACGAGGACTAAATACAGCTCTATATCTGATACAAGAACGTCATTTGATTCTGTGTCGATTTGAATACAAGAAATATTACGTTTGTGACAACTATTTCCTTAGTTTCTGACATTCGAGTTCAAAGCTGTTGTGCCCGCCCGCCAATAATATTTTCAGGACAGGGACGGCGCATACACATGGGTCTTAGTGGAGTTGTCGTTTAGTATGACTGATGTGACATCTTACATGGAAACTCTAAGATTTCATATTCATAAAATTTAAAATCACCTACTAAGCGATTGAAATTTCTGCAGATGTACCTTACATAATTTATTCACGACCTTCGTTAGACACAGATTTTCAAATAGTTTGAATATGATATCGTAGATTTTCCGGAAATGTTGTCATATTTCTGTTCGAATCAAAATTGAATACGCATTAGTATAACTAAGAAGAGGACCTCCTCCATCCCATGTGAATTAATCAAAAACTCATCTCATTGCGTTAGTTTTGTGACTTCTATATTAGAAATTCCAATACAGTATTTGTCCGTCCTTTACGATGTAAGTCCTAGCTTAACTTCATCGCCAACTAAGTGCATATATAAGTTCTAAGTTGTAGTTCCAACATAAACTTCAGCGAGTAACTCATGCATACAATCTTGAGAAACAAGACATCTTAAGCAAAACTATAAACTCTAATAACTATAAACTCGTATTAAATATGTGCTATGATTAAATTGATTTTATTATCAACCTATTTTTTTGCAGTGAATGCTATTTTTGGTTTAACTTACCTTTACCTACCTATTACAGCTGCATTGAAATAAAATTATTATGATTATAATGGTGCGTTAGTTAATTTTAAATCCAAAAACAAAAAAATAATTTACTAAAGTTGAAGATTAAGTCGTAAAATAATTATATTTGATCAAAGTTGTAAAGGTGTTATTACATAAAATTAGTTTTTCTAATAGGTACTCGCTGTTTCTTATTTCATTTTAGCAAAAGTGCGGAGATGTAACAATAACGAGTAACTAAGTAGCCCAATAAACGTTTTTACGCCCCGGTCATAAAGTCCTAATGTCAACACAAGGGATCTGAAATTCCCCTTATTTTTCTTTGCATGTTTGCCGACGCTATGTCTGCTGTAAGTTTCTTTTTAGAGATAAACAGAAAAAAATATGTTTATAAACATCGCCCTGTTGTGTCGTTTTTTATATTTTACTAGATTTTCACTCCGGAGTTTCACCTGCTGGTGGTGCCGAAGTTGAGGTCGAGGACAACTCATGCCGATTCAGTTTCTTGGCTGTACTAAAGTAGGAAAAAAAAAATCGATTCATGCGTTTTTGAAGCATTGAAGCTGACGAATTGTTAACCCACAAACACGTCGGCTCTACGTCAATCATAGTTCTCAACTGTTGATTTCATACCACTGTCTGCGCCGGATAATATTTCTCGGGATATTTTGTCATTCTCAAAATTCCTGAAGTAGTGTCATTGATGTCAGCAGGAAAGCTCGCAGTACAGTAGGAATCTCAATAGCCTGATCAGGACATTCGATACATGACCGTTCACTCAGAAGTCAGCCAAAAAGCCAGGTATGCCGTACGCTGAGCTTGCTCAACAGATCCATTATCGAATTTGAAATAGCGACACTTCTATTGCTTGCCGTGGTTTTCAATGGATGCCACACAATGCGTTCTATAGAAGATTCAGGAATGGCTAGCTTGAAAATCACTGATCATTGTCTTCATCAAAAGAGTTTCAGTCAGTTTAACTTAAGCGGAAGTTTTCGATAGTTGCTGTGCACGCTAATTTGTCAATTAATTTTAAATTTTGGCCTTTGCACGAGAGAGAGCGTGTCAGTACAGTAATTTACTAAAGTTGAAATTAAGTTAAAATAAATTATATTTGATCGTTGTGGAGGCTTATTATTTTAATAGGTACTCATCTGTTTCTTATTTCATTTTATGAAGTGGAGATTAACAATAAGAGTAACTGGTCAATAAACGTTTACGCCCGGTCATAAAGTCTAATGTAACAGGATCTGAAACCTTATTTTTCTTTGCATGTGTGACGTATGTCTGCTGTAAGTTTCTTTTTAGAGATAAACAGAAAAAAATATGTTTATAAACATCGCCCTGTTGTGTCGTTTTTTATATTTTACTAGATTTTCACTCCGGAGTTTCACCTGCTGCGGTTTTTTCTTGTACCTCGCAGTAAAAAGCCGATCGCGATTCAGTTTCTTGGCTTACTAAAACAAAAAAAAATCTAATTGCATTCGATTCAGCATTGTGACGGAAGAGAAGGACAAACAAACCAACAAACACGTCTGGCTCCATGTCATTTGTTGTGTATGTGTATCATAAAATGTTGTACGACCAAATAAAAAATTATTAACCTATTTTGGACATTCTCAGCACCTGCTGTCCGTGCATTCATACAAGGTATCTTGAAATAGAAATAGCAATAATATCAATTTCACTGTTATTTTATACGCTTCCGATACATGTCTGTTATTTCGATATAAAATGTAGTTTCGCTGAGGATATTGCTTTTATCAACATTGGATAATACATTTTCTAGTGTCTTGAATTTTCAAGTGGATCACACGATTTCTATAAAAATTCAGGAATGGTCTAGCTTGAAAGTCGCAATAAGTTTCATCAAAAGAGCTTTCGTAGTTTAACAAAGCGTTTTATATTGTGACGAATTTGTGTAAATTATTAAATTTTGGCCTTTGCTCTCAATAGAAATTAAAATTAAATACGTTGTTTCTTATTTATCAACCATCCATTTAATATCCATCGTACTAACAGCAGCATCGTGGAAATTCATCTGAAAGTAAAATGATAACCAAGACTCGGAGCACATTTTATGGACTTAAAATTCCACAAGAAAATTTCCAACATTATAATAAAATTTCTCCAAATATAACCATTACGTTTTCAGCTAAAATATGAGTCCAATAAATCCAGCTTGGATAACGAGAGCGGCGCAAACGTCAACACCAGCTTACAAGGTATCATTTTCACTTGAGCCCGCTTTACGTGTCACTCATAAATTTGAAAATTTCAACATTATATATTTCTAAATATAACCTCATTCAGATGTAAACAGTAATAGGAAATGCGGTTGCAACGTAGCAAGCACTGCGTCACACCATGCGACGTCACGCGATATCCTCTGCTACCTTCCAACGTCTACACTACAACCATTGTAACATTGCCAACTTGCTGACATTGCTAAGGACTGCATTATCTACATGTTAGCATCTATGAAAGAGACTTTGCACATTTTTTTCTTAGTAACTAAATATTCATTTTACTTATATGAGCTTTACCGTAGTGTAAATTGCAGTAGTAAACATTAATAGGAAATGCAGCTGCAATGTAGCAAGCACTGCGTCCCACCATGCCACGTCAGCGGACTTCACGCTACATCCTCTCCTACCGTGCAACGTCTACACTACAACCATTGTAACATTGCCAACTTGCTGACATTGCAAAGGACTGCATTATATTTATGATATCATAGAACTATGAAAGAGATTATCCTATGAAAAGATAGCAACTTATGAAAGAGATTTTGCACATTTTTTTCAACATATTATGTATGAGCTTTAGCATAGTGTAAATTGCAGTAGTAAACATTAATAGGAAAAGCGACTGCAACGTAGCAAGCACTGCGTCACACCATGCGACGTCAGCGGACGTCACGCTACATCCTCTGCAACGTCTACACTACAACCATTGTAACATTGCCAACTTTGCAACACTTTTAAGGACTTCATTATGTATTAAGCAATGCACTATGACTAATCTGGCGGGGTAGATACTTGACTACGTAATTTATCCATTACTATCGCTTTTGTAGAAGGCCTTTGTGGTTAAAGAAAGCAGAATCTAGTAATTTCCTCTTTTTTCATCAAATTCATTCATTAATGTTTGATAGTAAGGAAGAGTGCCTACTTACAAAATGGTGAACGGTTTATAAATGCAGGGTGAAGTCGTTGAGGTGAATAATGTGCCTCTAGGGTACACGTAGGTAGTTAATGTCATTTTAACATATTTTGTATGGTAATAATTATGTCTAATTTTGCTGCACCTACCTTTGCCCAGCGCTGGTACATTATTGCGATACTTATGCGCTGAAAAGAAATTACTAATTGACGTTTGCCTACTATTCCAGTTATAACTATTTCAATATCAAAACGCCAACGGTTTTACACCGCTACAAATCGACATACAAAGTATTAAAAGATTAAAATAAGACTAAAATACTAAAAGGACTAAAATACTTACCGAATCGACTTACCCATAGTTGCCTCACTCAAGCAATAACGAAATAAATAACAGTTAGTACCTACCTATTTTTTGCCTAACAAATTATACATGCTTAATTCAATTCCTTTGCTCGTTCTGCGCAATAAAACCCTTTTCATAATAATCCGTGCGAAAATGGAATGTTAATGTAAAAGCGCCACGTGTTAAGCTGCGGTGAAAAAAACGGGTGTGGCGTACAAGCCTTCTAGGGCCGGATCATAATTTATTAATCAAATGTATGCGTGTCACCGCAGGGTGGGATTTAGGAAAAAGAGGAAATATTTCCTATTGAAACACGGTACATTCTATCAACATCATTTCAGTCATCATGACAAACTTACACAATACTCACCTATCCATCGAAAATCTCTGATTGCTTCTACTGCACTGTCCATCCCTTTCGATAAAATTGCTGAAAATTGCGTACTAAGTGCCCTGTTTCTGCTGCAATATAAATGAGAAATGAATGTATTTATTACAAACAGAACAGATAAACTTTATTCATGTTTAATAATATCGTACCGCCATGTATAGGGCTCTTAAGCCGGCCCTTTGTGAGGAAATTATTAATTTGCTTTGGTCACCCTGGACACCACACGTCCTTGACGAGGTGCCCAAACCCTGTTACAGTCATTGACTTACGACCAAATTACGTGTTTGCTACTATCAGCAACACCTCGAGTTACCTACCTATCTATTCAAGGGATCAACGCACATTGGTTCATCGGGTTGCTCTACAACTTGGTATACCACAAGAAAAAGAAGTAGACCATACAGTCATTAAGAATACTTAACCAACATACCTACTTCTGAGCCTGATAGGTTAGTTATTACAAGTTATAATTTAAACTGTACGAAAACTTGTGAATGTCCAAGATCTTTTAATAGTTCTTCAGAGCTCAGCACATGCCTATATTTTAGTTTTAGTTATATTAGTGCTAGGTGCTATATATTCCTTCATGAAAGCAATTGGCGATATCCCTAGACAAATACCGGCGTCGGGCGTCAAGCCGTCTGGCTGCTGAATATTCCAACTACCTATAAAAGTTCACCTAAACCCATGTGATGCCGGCCTAAAGGCATGTGCTCAAGCCAGCTAACTTTCACAAAATTTCAATATCAATATGTTTTTTTGAGTTAAGCTCGCCTCTGTACATGTTTTTTTCTGTATGTGTTTTTTGTAAAATTTCTGTGTACAATAAAGAATCAATAAAAAATAACAATATTCCTACTAAAAACGGCTCGTATTAAGTAATTAGGTAGGTGCGTTGAGATAATTGAGTTGATATCTACCTGCTCTTCTGGAAAATCTTAAAGCATTTTTACCATGGCAACCCGAAAGGACTGTTTTATGGTCATACGCCACTTAAACTTTGCTGAAATGCTAAAACACTGCTATATTCCCAGAACGTTCTTACATTGTGCTCAGAATCGTAAAATCTTCAAGTCTACTTTAAGTCAGTCTGGAAACCGCTTTAGCCAGTCTGGGGTCTCATTAGCATACTTGTAAAATATTTTAGTGTATTAAACTTTCTTCTTTGTTTATTTTTACAATACTAAGTTTATATTCTAAGGTTCCATCCCTTTATACACTTTTTTCCGACGTTGTCCTATGAAAAAACAATAGAATAAAATATTAACTTTGAATACCTTTATCAGTACAATCTTGTTCTACTCTTTGGAGTGGAACACCGAGTCTAATGACCCGATAACCCCTATGGCCTATGCATCAAAACTACAAGCTACAATTCTACGGTGAAATTCAATGTAGGTACATTGCGTAGTCAGTTAGCCATTATTATCCCATTATTAAACCGGCTACGGCAATTTACATCGAATTTCGCCTGTAGGATTAGGAGCCGGTCACACTGGTGTCGGAGTTTTTCAAGAGCCTACTAATTGCTAGTAGACCTCTGACTATCAGCTCCCTTTCTTTACAGATGTCCTAAGATAAACTGGGAGATAACGCCTTCAGCGTTAAGTCCGCCAATATTCAGCTGTGCATAAGTGTAATAAATAAGTAAAATTACAAATAATAATACTTGCTAGCGTCCTTGTTCAAAGAACTGAAATCGTACAGTCAAATAAAGGTACTCAGACGAAAAGTAATCTTGTGAAACTGCCTAGGGATTTGTAAAGGAAGCCATTTTAAGCTAATTAGCAGTACTTGCAAGCACTAAAGGTTGTGTTTGTACACAAACTAAATACCTAAGGCTGCTTTAGGCACAGGGTGATTTGTTTTTGTTAATATTCTGTACATGAGATAGTTTTAAAAAGGATTTTACACAATCAGAAAAATATTTCCATCAGATAAACTACTATAACCAAAGCATAACTTATTATCATCTTACATCACTCTATGGTTGTGAATTAAACCTACTGTATTAGACGAGTAATGTAGACCACCACATCAACAAGTAATAGAGTATACTAACTAGGACGCTTCTGCTACCCTACTAATGTCAGGCTTAAGTTGTTCACGCTCTGCTTCGAGTACGAGCAGGTGCACCAACAGCAGTGGTTGATAAAATTCAAAGCTTGACCGGCCTGATGTAGCGACAGGTAGCTCAGTTGTTAAGCAGAGACATCGAAAGTTGGGATGATCACCCCCACGAGTGACTCCGAGTTGTTCAGCAACGCTTCTGCCGGCCGACTGATGCTAACGAGGATTATTTAAATTTTCTGCTGGCGGAAAGACATAGTTTTGATGTGAGTAACATTATTTCAGCTAAACTAAAATAGATATTTCTCCAAAGCAAGATTGACGAAATCTGCTGGCAATGCATCTACATGGTAATATTAGCGTGATGGATATAATTTAAGACGCTGCATCACTTAGTTTACCAGCTAACAATCAATATCAATATCAACATCACACTTTACATTTGAAAATGTAATCATGTGACCTGTATCTATGGCGATTTAGGTGCAGTAAACCTAAATGTGCATAACACGTTCGTATTTTATGATTGCTTAATCAGCACTGGAGGGCCTGTCTGTCTGCCTTTCGGAGGACCTAGATCGAACGAGATAAATTTCGTATTGAAAAAGCATTATGTCGGTTGAGCGCGCACCATAGTACACAATAAAATATTTATAGTATAGTATGGTTTGAATTTACTGTATTGAAATTACTAAAGTAATAAGTTACTAACTAACTACCCACTATGTCGCAATCATCGCTTCGAGACGAGCATGAGGTGGTGAAAATTTAGCTCAGTTAGCAGAGCAGTGGATGATACCCCACGGTTCCGAGTTCAAGTCCCGGCCGACGCTAACGAATAAATTTTCTATATTTATGAAAATTATTTCGATTTATTTCTACAGATCTCATGGTAATAATATAATATGACATCTTATTACGTTTCGCATGTCTATGCGATTATCAGTTATAACAGTTCTGCTCGACATCGAACATCGTTGAGCCGATTAACAGTTTTTAATTCGTTTGCTAAGTAATAGACTAACATTCATCTTATAGTTACCACAAAATAGAGAGTATACAGAAAGTTTCCGCCCTACTTCTCGCGATTGGCATTTGTTACATAGCGATCTACCAAAAAAGTACAAAAATATTAAAACAGCAAAATCTGACAAAGAACGTCATATGATTATGAGCCAATTTTAAATCCAAGAAATTTGACGCTCGTGTCAACCACCTTCTTAGTTACCTTGACTTCCGTGAGATTCCGGTTATTTCCAGTTAAATTCAGAAAGCGTCAAAATCGTCGCTAGTACTGAGTGAGCCATCTGGTAAAGGCGCTTGTGCGCCGTTTCCCTAATATTTTGTGCAGTTACCGCGTGTCAGAATTGTTTATCCAACCAACAAACAACTATATTTTCAGATGTATAATGTCATGTTTGTGTCATATCTCTACCTGTAGCTATTTTGCTACGCCGTAGAAACGTAGCAAGCACTCGTAGCACGTGGAATATTACCTTATTTTATTTGTCACAGTAAAAATTTCGTATTCGTTATGTAAAATTTTGCTAACGAAAATACGATTGAAATACGATATTATAATTTTACCTATGAATAATATGAATCGCGAAAAAAGGTTTATAATGTCGAGGTTCATACGGAAAAGGACAGATGGGACCGGAATAACTGTTTCCGTTTCCGGGATGACATGTTTTGATAGAGATATTCTTCTGGGAGGAAATTCCTATTTTATTTTTCAGAATATTTTAGATAGAGTACATATTTTGAATTAGATAGCTAAATTTAGAAACAGGTAACTACATGGAGTCCATATATATTCAAAGGACCTTTTTGCTTTTAATTGTGACGTATCAAATAGCCGAACAACCTACTACTCTACTAGAAAATGTTTTGTGGCCTACCTACCCCGGAAATATCATTTTTTTTAATTTGTATTTAAGTCTGTGTTTGTTGCTTGTCATATTATACTGAAGAATTAGCCATTCAGAATCGAGTATACATATCCGATTGCTTTAATTAATGACTGATTCAATGGGCAGGTAGATACCCTCAATTATTTCTACGTATATAACTATCCCTACTTCAGAACGCTAACGTATTTAACGTGAAATTCTCTCCCCAGAGAGTGGTGCGTGATGTAGGTATGTTACAAAGTTAGTAGTGGTCTAATGAACACGGTTTAGTTATTCCAACTTCGATATATGTACCTATTTTCTACACGTGAGCTGATGTTTAGTGTAAGTGTGGATCATCATCATCTGCCTGCCCTTATCCCAATTTATTTGAGGTCGGCGCAACATGTCTTTTTCTTCCATTCATCTCTCTTTCATCATCTTAATTTTTCATATCGTCTTTTATACAATCCATCCAAACTTTTTTAGGCCTTCCTCTTCTTCTGTGTCCATCCACATTCATGTTCATTACTTTCTTTGTTACATGCTCTTCATCTCTCCTAATTACATGCCCATACCAAGATAAACGGTTCCTCACATTTTTTCTGTCACTGGTGCTACTTTCAAACTCCCTCTAATATACTTATTCCTTATTTTATCCATTTAGTGTAAGTGTCTTTATTGACATAATTTATTCGTTTGAACAACAGAAAAGTTAGAGCATAGAAAGATTTCAGCCAAGTTGAAGTATTTCATTTACCGAACTCAACCAACTTTCCAGAAGTCCATTACATTTCGTCAGTCCGCAAAAGGGGGGTATCTTATTTACCCGTATGCAAATATTATTATGTTAAGCCCCTTCAGGTTAACACGTTAAAATTTAGAATGTACCTCTTGCACTTTGCATATTTCGATAATTATCAGTTTTTTTTATTTGTTTCAGCATAGCATTTGGCAATTCCTACTTGGCTCTGATTTCTGTATTATAGGTATTGCATTGGTTTAATTATGTAACTCAAGAGCCGTAACAAGATTATTAATGTCTGTTCTTCCCTCAGTTTATTAGTCGGTATAATTTTTCGCTTACGCACAGCTTGTTGATGAATATGGGCATACTCTGGCATCGGACTGGGCGTATATTACCCTACCTACCTAGCAATTTCGGGAAACTCACTAAAGAATAAACAAGATTCATATTTATAATACAACATTGCGGAAATATTCTTAATGAAATACAGAAAGCGAATGGGCTGGTGCGTAAAAGTTCTGAACAGAACTCCAAGAAATATTAGGAACATTGGCCTGCTGGTGCTGGGGTCGGAAAACAGTAAAGATAATTCTCGAAAGATATTCAGTAAAATGAGGACATAATTAGTTATACTTATGAACTTTTTTTTTCAATAAAATATTGACACTTCTTTAAAAAAATCATTTAGCTCCTCCTTAAAAAAAATCGGGGAGTCAAAATATAGTAGAGAGTCACCGAGATCCAAAATAGGTATTCAACAAGAAGATAACAGGTCACGTGCCATGAGCTTCTTATTACTTAAGTTTATCACCTGAGTTAAGAGACCCAAATTCTTATCAGCTTTAAAATCGATCTTTCATCCATAATTCCACTGTGCCTGTTATTCTGTTGTCAGCAACAATCTGTGGCGATGACAGATAAAGGCCTTGTAAGTAATCCGGAAATTAATCCGGATTGTTTTTGTATCTGTCATAACATAACATTAATTTACTCTGAATTAATTTCATAATTGGGCTAACTACTTTTATACCCTTCGTAGTAGTACCATCAGCACATTTATGGTAGGCTTATAAACCAAGCGTCACGACAACGACGCGCGTCAACGATGCCGTCAAATTTTGACGGCGTCGTTGTCGCTGCGGTCTTGTAGAAAAACCCGACCGCATCCCATACAAACCCTGAGCATCTCAGCGCGCTGTCAACGTGACGGCGACGCGGCGGCGTCGTTGACGCTGACGCCCGGTCTTTCTGGTATCCCCATACAAACCAGTCATTTGACAGCGACAACGACGCCGCCGCGACGCCGCGACGCTTGGAAAATAAGGGTACCATTACCTGCCCATTTAAGGGATTAACTTAGGTATATTGGTATTTCTTAGTATTTGTAGAGAACCAGTACACCTAAGTTGGTCCATTAAATTGGTAGGCTGTTGTGCTTGCGATCTTCAAAGAACATACGTGCCTATTTCATCCCGTCGCTCTTTGACGCTGTGTCCCACACGGCAAAGATAGATACTACGGTTATTAGGTTCGAAACAAGCTGAATTCCAAAGCAAAACCACCTCAAAACAGCGTTGAGAGAGCAGAATAATGCAATTTCGTGTTTCAACTGGGCTCTGAACATTCGTGTTTCAGCTGGGTTCTGTACATTATTGTTAGAAGAGAAGCGCAACAGCAGGTAATAACGCCTGTCTATTAGGGTTTAGAATTCTAATTTAGAGTTCTAATAGTGGTAATGGTGGTAAGAGAACGCGAGGTCTCGAAGTTTTCATACAAACGTACTCCCCTGTTTTCATTCCGAATGATGGATAAAGAGCTATTAATTTTTTTATTACATAAAGGCCTGCTAGGCATGCCCTCTATTTTTTGAATTATTTTTGACAAAAATTGCCTTTGTAATTGATTTTTCGAAAAAGTGAATAAGCACGGGATGCCTAATAGCAGGCCTTAATGTAATAAAAAACATGCATTCGGAAACAAAACAAGGGAATACGTATGTAAGAAATGGCTAAAAACAGCCATGACTAGGGATCGTGTCAACAAACTATTCTGTCTCGGTCTATAATGAAGTGTAACAAACAAATTTTACCTATAGGTACCTATACGAAAAATTTGAATTACACTCTGCGAAATGCATTATTATATTTAGTAGAATTCTTATACTAAGTAATTACTAATTTGTTAGCTACGGTTGAAAATGTAGAATGAAAGAACAAAATGTAAGTACTTAAGTACTTGTTAAGTATGTGGTATTATCTACATCTACACTAATATAATAAAGAGGAAAACTTTGTTTGTTTTTTTGTTTGTTTGTTTGTTTTTTTGTATGTATGTAATCGATAAACTCCGAAACTACTGGACCGATTTCGAAAATTCTTTCACCATTAGAAAGCTACAACATTCCTGAGTAACATAGGCTACTTTTTACCACGGGAAAATTCCTCATTTCCACGGGAAAACGGTTAGCAGCAGGAAAATCGGGAAATACAGCGGATATTACCCAAATAAGCCAAACCGCTTTACCGATCTTCGTAAAATTTGGCACTGATATTACTAGCATAGTAAAGATGGACATGGACTACTTTTTGTCAGCCCTCGAGGATCTGGAGTACGAGTACCTGATGAAGACCACCAGCATCCCATCTAAACTATAAAAGATACGGTCATGGCTTCATAGAAAAAGTTGTTCACCATGACGGGCCGCTTCTGCTGGCACATGGTCATCGAGGATCTGGAGTACCTGATGAAGACCACCAGCATCCCATCTAAACTATAAGAGATACGGCCATGGCTTCATAGAAAAGGTTGTGCATCATGACGGGCCGCTTCTGCTGGCACATGGTCATCGAGGATCTGAGTGCATGATGAACATCACCAGCATCCCATCTAAACTATAAGAGATACGGTGATGGTTTAAGTAAAGTTACTCAGCATGGCAGGCCGTTTCTGCTGCCACATGGTCATCGAGGATCTGAGTACCCGATGTAGACCACCAGCATCCCATATAAACTATAAGAGATACGATAATGGCTTCACATATATAGTTTTTCAGCTTGACGGGCCGCTTCTGCTGGTAAATGTCATCGAGTGTCTGGAGTACCTGATGTAGACCACCAGCATCCCATATAAACTATAAGAGATACGGTAAAAGCCTCAAAGTAAAAGTTATTCAGCATGACGGGCCACTTCTGCTGGCACATGGTCACGAGGGTCTAGAGTACCTGATGTAGATCACCAGCATCCCATATAAACAATAAGAGATACGGTAATGGCTTCAAAGTAAAGTTATTCAGCATGACGGGCCACTTCTGCTGGCACATGGTCACGAGGGTCTAGAGTACCTGATGTAGATCACCAGCATCCCATATAAACAATAAGAGATACGGTAATGGCTTCAAAGTAAAAGTTATTCAGCATGACGGGCCACTTCTGCTGGCACATGGTCACGAGGTCTAGAGTACCTGATGTAGATCACCAGCATCCCATATAAACAATAAGAGATACGGTAATGGCTTCAAAGTAAAAGTTATTCAGCATGACGGGCTGCTGGATCGGAGTAATGGACTTTTTACTACGGGCAAAGATCCAATTTCTACGGGAAAACAGGTAAGTAGCAGCGGGTGAAACCGCTGGGCGGGCTGCTATTTGGTATAATGGAAATCCGTCGTTTACAGTCGTTGACGCTCTGCCTACCCGCAAGGGATAAAGGCGTGTATGTATGTATGTATGTATGGAAATCCCCAAAATATAAATTGAGTAACAAGAACAGAAATGAATGTTGTAAGTATACTCTACCGACAAGAACAAGGTTCTTATATAGGTAGGTAGAAGCACAAGAAAATTGGATCTAATACAAAAGGCATCATAGTTAGTTGGGTAAGAATGAATCGGGAGAAATAATTGAAATGTTAATAATAAGATAAGGAAATTTATTAGATGAAAATAGAAGCATACACTTAACATCTTTATTGCCCTCACTGCACATAAAACTATGGCACTGCCCTTTATAGCTTCATAAAACTTAAGCTATCGCAATCACCCTCGGATATTCGAAATAGCTTTGAAAACAACATACTAAAATTTGTGCTATTTGATTTGTTTTGAAACAAACAGTTATTTATAACATTATACACATCAAAAATTATTACAGGACTGCATTGTAAGACAATAATATAACGTCAAAATAATCTCCTTTCTCAATTCAGGCCGGTTTGGTCACAGCACTGTAACGGCTCGAATCAAAGTCAGTGATGAAATCCAGTCTGCTATGGATGAGAAATCACTGCTTTGCTTGACTTTAGTAGCGCATTTAATATTTTTTTAAGAAGAATATTTAGCTTCAACGCAGTGCGATGAACCTAAATGCTTATATAAAAAAAAACTGTAATGTAAGCCACGTACGATAAAACAAAGTGCAACGATGTTATTAATCCAGCACTCGTTCGATCCCCCGCAGAAGTTTGACAAAGAAAAAATATAAACAGCACTTCGGATTTTAGAACAAAAGGGCTAAGTATTTTCTAAAGCCAAGGGGAATAGGATCCAATCGTCAACCGACTTATAAACCAATTATGTTTTAAGCCAAATAAATCAACAAAAAAGGAAGAGTTTTTTTATCGTGTTTAACGTCTACTAGCTTGCTAAGCGGCGATAACGGTTTACTACTTATTACTTAAACACAACACAATTTGATAATTCTTTCTATAAATCTGATTTTATGATATAAAACTATAATGCTATTAGTTTTCAAAACATGTAGGTTTAATGAATAATAATGGTCAAGGGATATTATATTCTAACACTTAAAAATATCGGAAAAATATACTACATAATTATTAGGCTGAAATTCGACTAGCTATGATCAGCACTAATTTCGACAACTGAATTGGTTGGGACCCACTCCCAGCCCTAGGGCTCTCTCTTGGACACTATCGGTCGACGCACGCGGACCATTGTTTATGTTATAAGCGATCCAAAATTATTTAATTAAAAGTATGTAATCCAAAGATCTGTTGTGTTTGGTTTGGTGCTAATAATAATACCTATTTATGAAAACTATATCACACTAAATTTTCTCTGAGGCAGAATTACAAAAATGCATGTTTGTGATTTTGGGAAACTTTAATGCTTTTGTAGGTCTGGAATCAGTTCGCCGACTTGCTCGTTTCGCAAACCGGCGCGATTCGCCAACTCGCTTTCTGCCGACTGGCTTGCTAGGCCTACTTACTCAATTCGCCGACTGCGCGGTTAGCAAACTGTCATGATGTACAGTGAACATAATAATAGTTTATGGATCTGTATTATTGTACAAAGAAAATTTAATACGAGAACGTAATATAGGTACCATGATATGAAATTTTGAATACCTATTAGGGATAAACTTATCAAAAGAACAACTGAACAACCTTTTAAATGACTTGTTACATATAAAAATTTAAAGCGTAAGCTCCAAAGAGAAAACGCTGCGTCGTAACGCGTGGGATGGCATCTGTCAGAAAGTGACCGTCAACCGTCTTCGATGCGACGCGCGTCTCAAATATGTAGCTTTCCACAGAATAGACGCGTGATGCGACGCCCAACATGTCGACATCTGTCAGACTAGCGATCATCGGAGACGTCATCGTTACACATGCATACGCATAGCCATAGATTTACAATTTCATTTGTGATGACGCTTAAATGTTGCTTATAAAACTGAACAACTTTTAAACTAAACAACATTTAAAACTGAACAACTTTAGACTGTTTCACTTTAAAATCTGAACCACCTATCAAGTTTTAACACCTTTCAAAACTGAATAACTTTTAAAACTGAACAATGTGTAAAACTGTTTAACTTTAAAAACTGAACCACCTTTTTACAGATGCAAACAAAAAATTACCTCACATGCTAAAATTCGATAACCCAAAATAAGATTTTTAAGTGGTAATTAGATCACTGTACACTGTAGCTATAGTTACCAATAGCCAGTCATCGGCGAATGGCGTAAGTAGGCCCAGCACGCCATCGGCAGAAAGCGAGTTGGCGAATCGCGCCGGTTTGCAAACGAGGTTGGCTTACCGCGCGTACTTTTGTGGATCGGAACATTTACTCGGAAAATGCGAATAAATCTAGTTTTTCATAATTCTACCCAGCCAGCTATCGCACTAGAGAGAC